>VXBX01003380.1:51146-91254 GCA_013400415.1 Scytalopus superciliaris | reverse complement strand
TCTTCTTCAAGCTGACTTCCAGCCCAAAAAGCTCATCAGCCTCTGCAAAGCCGGATGTTAAGCGCTGCAGAGCTGCTTCTGTGTGAGCAATGAGGGCGGCATCGTCAGCAAAGAGCAGCTCACGGACAAGGTGATTGAGGGTCTTGGTGTGGGCCTTCAGTCGCCTAAGGTTGAATAGGCTTCCATCAGTACGGTATCGGATGTAGATGCCACTGTCTTCATCGAGGTCTGCCATGGCCCTTTGGAGCATCATACTGAAGAAAATTGTGAATAAGTTTGGTGCGAGAACACAGCCTTGTTTCACACCGTTGGTTATTGGAAAGGGCTCAGAGAGTGCATCGCCAGCCCTGACTTGGCCGCGCTGGTCCTCATGCAATTGCTGGATATATAGCATCTTGAAAGTTACTTGTATATTTTTCATTTTATATGGCACTCATTTGTTCAGAACAATTAGTTCTGTATATTCTAAACACTACATACTAGCAGAGCAAGATGTCTAATTCATTTTTAAAGACAAAAATCCTGATTTATATACTTATAACTGACTCAGAAGTTCTAAATTTCATCCTTTATGAATACTAAGTCATACTATAAAAAGCAGAAGATAAAGAAAACCTCTGAGTTTAGCACAGCCATTTGCTTCCAAATTTCTACTGGAACTTACAGTTTTTTTACTGTATAAATTTGTGAAATGTCTTCCAAATGAAAAAGATGAAACCATTTATGCATCATAATTCAAAGGGTTAATGGCATTTGAAGATGGAAGGATTCAACTGAACAAGACCTGCCTACACACTTCCAGACTGACCTGAAGATACATACCCTAATATAAGTGAAATAAATCATTCAGTAAAACCTTAAAATAACCCAGAATTTCACAAATGACAGATTTTGAACAGCTACCTATCTTCAAGACAAAGTGCAACATATCTAAATAGACTTGGTATTAAAGGGATCAATGCTCAGATGGAACCAAGAATCTTGGTTTTCCAACTGCTAACTCACCTTTAACACTCAAAACCTCAGCCATCTAAAACCAGTAGTGAGTTGAGGAAATGCAGATATGCAGAACCTTCAGTGGAAAGTCTTCATTTCTAACAGCCTCATTTGAAAAAAGAGCAGCTGTAAAAGCACTCATCTGACCATATTTGAGTGGAGTTAACTTTATCAACTCAAGTTAATTAAAAAAAAAAAATCTGCTTGGAGTTATTTTGGGGGGATTTCACACTTTTTTTTTTTTTTTTATCTTGTGTATAGAGAACAGATGTGCTTAACTTTTCACCTCTCATCTCACTTTATTTCACTAGTTTAGAAAAAAATCTCGATCTCTTGTCCATTTCTAATTTCAGTTGTTGAAATTAAATCTGCAGCAAATCAATATACAAGTACTTGGGGTTATTTTCTTTGTATGTTGCTTCTTGCTTTTTTCTTTTGCTTTAAACAATTCACATTGGTATTCTTTATCTCATTGCTTGAAGTTTTCTAAGGACAAACACATATAAAATGTTCTCATGAATCAAATTTACGTGCACTGCAGAGGTAACAGTGATAGCAAAAATGTCATACTTTGTCAGTGGGTTAGTGGAGAATGACCCATTTTCATATTAAAATGATAAAACTTGTATGATAAAATACATAAAAATAGGAACATTTTTACTGCTGAGAAGCCAGGGAGTTTTAAATCAAACTTGTATCACCAATTCAGTCTGAATTATCTGGGAAAGCAGTATATTCCTGAAGAACAGGTAAAAGGCAAATATGTTTGCTTCCTCTGCTTTGTATAATAAATTTGAATGTGATTGAAAAAAATCTGATATAGTGAAAGTAATAGGTCATACACTAAACAAATTTTTTTTCTCTTTTTTTTTTCTTTCTCAGTTTGCCATGGAAAAGCACAACAGGGAAAACGTTATCATTCCAAAGAGGTAGATCTACCATTAAGTAAGCCTACAAGTAATGGTCAGTCGTGCGCAGCTCCATAGCAGGCATGTCCCAATTAATTTAGATGGGACACTTAAAATTTTATGATACAAGAGAGTGAAAGTAAAATCACAACTTTAAAAAAAAAAAATCTCAGAGATTAGCTTCTTCGTAATACGCTATGGTGTTCATCACTATGCAATTACATGAGTCTTCTGGCTACCAAAATGACTGCAGCTACACTGCTGATCCCATGAGGCTTTGGAACGTGACAATACTCTTGAGAGGAAATAACTGAAGGGCACACATGCTTATTTTTCAAATCCATAGTAAATTACTCTATGTACACACAAGGACAGAAAAATTAATCTCAAATAGCTCTCAAACATCTAATAGGTTATGAATGGTGGTTTATAGCTAATAGGCTGAAAACTAACTACAAGAATGACAGCTCATAATTGAACTTTATCAATGGTCAGAATGCTTTCTCTATTTCTCTTCATAGACACTTATTTTATCATCAGAGTTTATTCTTTTCAGCTGTCATTTTTGAACAGTTCTGAGATAAATATCTGTAGCAACTTTTATTTCAATGCATGTTTATTTATGTAAAGGAAAGCTCAAGTCTATTTTATGCAACTTAGGCAATTCATTCAACAACAAAATTTGAAATTCTGGACAGTTTTATAGTTGTTTAAAACTTTAAATCAGTGATATTAGGGATTAGATGTCACAGATTCACAGGATATGCTGAGCTGGAAGGGACTATATTTACATATATATACAGATGTAACACTTTTATACATGTGGATATATATGTACATATGTTTACAAATGTGATTTTTTTGTGTACATCTATGTATACAAAAGTGCAGACACATTTGTTTTCTTAAATTTTGTAACCAGATTGTTCATTTGAGGCTTCTAGAAGGAAGTGGGTTGACAGATAGATATAAACATTTCCGAAAGAGGAACTGTGTGATACTGCTTCCTCACAGAATTGAGCTTTACCATTATAGACACCACTAGAAAGTGACAGTTTTCAAAACAATTTTCAAAGAAAATAATAAGACAGAAGGATTGTCTTCTTTCTAAGCAACCTGCAGATCACTGATGAAAATTTAGACTTAAAAAAGTATCTGAAAAGAGAATTTCTCTATTTGCTGTATTTTACCTACTGCACTGTCTGTTTATGCTTTCACACTTCTACTTTCAAAGTAAATATGCACAATATATTTTTTTATTTTCATAATGTCCACCATGCCAGACAAAGAAAGCTTAACAAACAATACTTTGTTCTGTTTGTTTATTTATTTATTTATTAGTAGTAAGAACCTTTAAAGTTATTGTCAGAACATAAGAAACTGCATTATAGCAAAGAAGCATATGAGCACAGATTTTGCTAGTATTAGGCAAAGTTAAGCTCTACATTCTTATTTTTGTCTCTGGAAAATAATGTCAGGATTATTCAAACATCAACTAGACTATGGCACAGGCAAACCTAGTGATGTGCTCTTATACTGTGGGTTTGATCAAAGCTTTTTGTCCTGTTGCTAACAGTAAACATATCCTCTCTCATTTCCCAAAAGCAAGACCCTCCACAGTTTATCATAGAAGCGAACCTGTCTCACACTGTTAGCTGTTGAGGTGCCAAAAGCTTATATGGGGGAAAACAGTGGTCCTGACTCAGAATGACTTACTGGGTTGCTTTCGACAATCAACAGACTAGATTTTAGTTTTCAAAATACTTCAACAAAGTTTAGAAAAAATTATAAAGATTTTGTATTTCCAGACTTGAAACAATAAACCTCTAAGACAATCATCACCAAAATTAAAAGCTATTCACTTTGGTGTTATGTGAATTACGAAGGTACAAAATCTTGTTCAGATTGCACAGGGGAATGCTTCACTGCCACTATAAAATTCTGGTTTTATTGTATGCTAGTACCAGATTTACCTGCCCCACATTTCTCAGCTATGACACTGAACATACCCTTTTTGGGCCCCTTTTGAAACACTTTTCCAGAACTTTTTATGATGCCAGAGAAATGCTCAGAAAGCACTTGTTAATAGTAAGTGAAAGCATGTATTAAAATGCATGGAGAAAAAATTAAACAAGGATTATTTGGACAAGTTTCTTAATAAAATACATGGGTTTATTACAAAAAGATTTTAGCTTTAATTTGTACAATTTCATGGTGATGTATGGACTTTCTCAATAGAGTTGGTACTTTCTCCTCCATGGGAGAAACAAACTGATGTGGGTGTGGGTACACAATTGCAACCTAGAGGAGTGTAGGTGTTGTGCTTAACTGACCCCATGTGTGCACACTGCTACCAGGAGGCAGAAGATCCATTCTGAACAGACTTAACATAACAGTAAACTTATGTCTTTTTCTGATTGACCTGCTGGGGTGTCATGTTACACTATAGTCCCATGAGAGAAGATGCTGGAAATAGCTAAACATAAATACTCCAATCTCCATTGGTGTGCAGGTTTTGCCTGGAATGGAGTTAGTTTTCTCTGTAGTAGCTAGTATGCCTGTGTTTTGGATTTGTGCTGGAAACTGGAATGATAACACAGGGATATTCTTATCACACACAGAGCCCAGGCTTCTGATGCTACTTATCCCATCCTACCAGTGAGTGGGCTCAAGATAAACAAGATGTTGGGATGGCACACAGCTGGGACAGCTGATCCCAGCAGATGCAAGGGATATTGCATGTTTGGAGTGATGATGTTTGCCTGCTCAAGTAACTCATTGGGTGTGCTGGAGTCTTGCTTTCCTGGTGATGGCTGAACATTTGTCTGTCCATGGGAAGCAATGAATTTTGTTTTGCTTTGCTCACATGTGTGGCTTTTGCTTTACATATAAAACTATCCTTATTTAACCCACTATTTTTCTCACTTCTACTCTTCCAATTCTACCCCACATCTAATTAGGAGGGAGTAAGAGAGCAAGTTACAAAGTTCTTGGTTACTGATTGGATATATTGGATTTTAGTCGCAAGGTTTAGGTAGCAGGGCATGGCTTGTGTAAGAAGCTGCCAGAATCTTACCCTGTGTCTAGTGGAGCTAATGCCAGATGTCTCCAAAATGGACCCACCACTGGTCAAGTCCATCAGAGGTGATGGTAGCACTTTTGGGATAACAAATTTAAAGAGGGTAGCAGGATGGGAAGGAACACCTGCATGGCAGCATCCAGAGAGAGGAGTGAGAATATGTGAGGCCAGTGAAAGAGGAGGAGGATGTGTTCCAGATGCTGGAGCAGAGTTTGTCCTGGAGACTATGGTGGAGCAGGTTGTCCTCCTGCAGCCCATGGAAGTCTGTAGTAGAGCAAATATCCACTTGCAGCTTGTGAAGGACATCACACCAGAGCATGTGGATATCCAGAGGAGGCTGTGACCCCAAGGGAAGCCTGTGTTGTAGTAGGTTCTTGGCAGGACCTGTGGCCCTGTACAAAGAGAAGCCCATGCTGGACCAAGTTTGCTGACAGGATTTGAGACCCCATGGAGGTATGAAACTGGAATGGATGTATCCCCTAGCAGAGACCCATGCTGGAACAGTTCCTGAAGAAGTGCAGCCTATGGAGGTACCAATGTTGAAGAAGTTTGTGAAGGACTGTCTCCTGTGGGAGTATCTCTATGGTGGAGCAGGGGAAGAGTGTGAGAAATCCTCGTGCTTAGAAGGAAAGAGCAGCAGAGGAAACATATGAGGAACTGACCTCAGCCTCTATCCCCTGTCCCTTTGCACCACTGGAGGCACAAGGTAGAGAAAGTGGGGAGTAAAGCAGGTCCTATTAAAAAGGGAGGGGTAGAGGAGAGGAGTTTCAAAGGGTTTTTTTAGTTTCTCATTATTTAGTTTGATTCAAAATAAATTAATGTCTCCTAGTTCAGTCTGTTTTGCCTATAGTTGCTGAGTGATGTCTCTTTGTCTCCNAGGTTGTCCTCCTGCAGCCCATGGAAGTCTGTAGTAGAGCAAATATCCACTTGCAGCTTGTGAAGGACATCACACCAGAGCATGTGGATATCCAGAGGAGGCTGTGACCCCAAGGGAAGCCTGTGTTGTAGTAGGTTCTTGGCAGGACCTGTGGCCCTGTACAAAGAGAAGCCCATGCTGGACCAAGTTTGCTGACAGGATTTGAGACCCCATGGAGGTATGAAACTGGAATGGATGTATCCCCTAGCAGAGACCCATGCTGGAACAGTTCCTGAAGAAGTGCAGCCTATGGAGGTACCAATGTTGAAGAAGTTTGTGAAGGACTGTCTCCTGTGGGACAGCCCCTATGGGAAGCAGGGGGAGGACTCCTCTCCCTGAGCAGCAGTAGAAACAATCTGTGATGGACTGATTGTAACCCCAGTTCCCTGTCTCCCTGCACTGCTGGGGGGGAGGAAGTAGAACTTGAAAAGGAGGGAGAGGTGGGGAAAAGGTGTTTTTAAGATTTTTTTTACTTTGATTTTTCCTGCTTTGATTCTGTTAGTAGTAAATTCAGTTAACATCCCCGCTTTGAGTCTGTTTTGCCCGTGACAATATTTGGTGATTGATCTCTCCTGGTCTTTATCTCAACCCATGAACCTTTTGTTGGATTTTTTCTCCCCTGTCCAGTTATGAAAAGGAGTGATTAGAGCAGATTTGGTGGATTTCTAGCATTCAACAAGGGTCAACCCACTCTATTATCTTACTTATTCAGAGCTTTCACTATCATACAACTGTCNAATAAATTAATGTCTCCTAGTTCAGTCTGTTTTGCCTATAGTTGCTGAGTGATGTCTCTTTGTCTCCACCCATGAACCTTTTGTTATATTTTCTCTCCCCTGTTCCGTTATAGAGAGGAGTGATAAAGCAGGTCAACCCACCACACTGGAGTTAAATCATGGCATGATGGTAAATAGTAGAAGCAAGACCTCATGACCAAAGTAAAAGCTGAAGTCATGAGTTTGAATTAGGAGGGAATGATTTAATTAAAAAATTAAACCCAGAAGTTTCAGATCTGTGTCGAAAGTTCTTTGTAATTATTTTGCTATGTAAAATGTTGTATATTTTCTGCTACATTGTCATGTACTAGAGATGGCAAAGAGTGCATTCTCAGTTTTTTGAAACATATTCAGACTTTCACTGGACCTTTGGAAGAAGAACACATAATCACTGTGACAGTCTTTGAAGACTGCAATGTAAATTTTATCTATCTCTTTATATTATTTTATAGAATAGTACTGTGCTCATTTAGTTTTTCTTGAAAACTCTAGGAATTTGTACATCATACAAAATAAATTTAAATTCTTGATGAATGAAAACACAATTGCTTTAAATCCATTAAATCCATAAATAGTTGCTTAATTAATTTTGTGTTTAATTATAGTAATCTTGATTATTTTTTTTTTTACTGGAAACCTATCCCTGCCACCCATACCTACAATACAGGCTGAATGCAATAAAGCACTGCAAAAAGCATGAGGTAGTTCACTGGAGGGATGTGAAAAATCTGCATTTGCAACAAAAAAGCCAGTTTCTTCTTCGCTAACTAAAAACTTCGTCATTCCAGAAAGCACTACAGAATTATCAGATCTCACCATACTCTTTACAAGAATGTATCAGCCTAATGGATGATTTAGGGGGTGATGGCAGTGGGAAGTGAACTATTAAAAGCACCACATGGTAAGACAAAATCAACATTTGAGCAAAGACAGCCTGGAATGAAAATACTGTAGTGAAAAGATTAAGTACTTTACATGAGAACAATTATGGAAGTATTCTTGCCCAACATTTTTTGAGAAACAAAGGAGAGAGAGAAATGCTAATGAAGTAATAAAATGCAAAGAGAAGATGAGCACTTTTCAGACCCAGGTATATATGTGTTCCTTAGAAAAACCACAAGAGCATACTGGATCACATTTTTTTATTCTTTATTAACCCTTCTATTCTGATATTTAAAGTGTGATAGATTTAAATGCAGGGGGGTTTTCCACAGAAGGAATGCTGCCTTATAATGTTACATTTTTCATTGCCATGAGAAATTTTTCTCAAAGCAATGTCTTCCACTGTGATGTTGGCTTTTTTTTGTTTTGGTTTGGTTTTTTAATGACTGTTATTTGCAAAGTAGAATTACATAGAAAAGGTACAACTTCAATTCTTACTAATGCTCACTTTAATGAATTTACTTTCTTTTGAATATATTTAATAGCAACTGAACAGTTGTACAGTATAAAATGATTCAAATGTTTGAGGCACCTATCTTATCTTTTTGTCAATTCTTCCTTTTTGGCTAAATTGTCTCTTTTGCTTCATTATTTTAAAGCGACTTATTTAAAAGGAAGATAGAAAATCCCTGTCTAGCCTAATACTTACCTTCTCCAGTGCTATATGGATTCTGTTAATTTTCAAACTTTTTGCCAAAGTATAGACCTTGAAACCCTGAATTACTTCAGTCCCTGCTCCCAGGACCACTTTGTTCATCTTCTAATTCCCTTCAATTAATAGTTTTTTTGACAAGTAACAGAGAAATTAATTGTAAATTCTGAAATCAAGAAATATAGTATGTCACCTTTTTCAAGATATATATTATGCTTTTTATGCTGTGTGCAGCCAACATTTACATATTTGGAGAAGCCTCATCTTGCTGTAAACTGGTGACTAAACTGTTATTCATTTTCATTTTATGTTACTCAATGACAATTTATTTCTGCTGCATAAAAATATATTTCAGATTATTTTTGCTATTTTCACTCTCTGTTTTAATATGTATTTAAAAAAAAAATCTTCCTGACATAACTCCTTTCCTCCCCCCAGTTTTAATGCACATTCTAATAAGAAGATTCCTGGTAAATTTGTGGAATTCAGTAGAAGAGTTTCTTTTGACATTAATCTACCTTTCCATGTGTTACTTCTCTTTCTTGTTTGATGTTTTACAATTGAAAGAAACTGAGAAAGTTCCCCACTAGCACTGAATATTGCAATATCAAAGATATATGGGTTTTGGAAGATAGGGAACTATGGAAAAAAAAAGAGTCTGGAAGATTCAAAGACTTCTGCAACCAGAGGGTAGGTGTAAGCCACAGGCAATTTCTAGGTTTCATTCCCTTTTATCTCCACAGTTTCCTAAACCTTAACTCTTCAGAAAGAGACAAAGAGAAGAAATTCCACAATTTCCCTGTGTTTGAGTTGTTTTTTCCCTCCTTTTCACATAGTACTATTCTCCTAAATACATTATATTTTTTATCAGTTTTATAACTGTGGAACAATGTTATGCAGAATTATAAGAAGGAGAATGTGACATTAAGGTATTTATTCATGAAACTGCATCGCTTCTGAAAGCAGCTCAGCTGGGCAAAGAATATCCTTCATTCTTGTCTGCAAAAAATGTTCCTTTTGCAACAAATGTGATGCGACTCTTTCCCAATATTCTTCCCATTTTGACAATCTTCTGCATTGAGTCTTTCTGTTTCAGATGATCCGAACTGCCTTTCTCAGTCAACAAATAGGAAGATACGGACCTACTGTAGATGTGGTGTCAGCAGATGTTACTTCTTTATCAGCCAAATGGTTCCCAGAGGGCTGCATGCAGATTGCTATGCATATTTCTCACGTGCCACATGAAAAAATTAAATACACAAGAGCTATAATAAAATTTTAGTCTCCAACTATCTTCTGTGTAGGAACTACAGTGATTCTGAATGGGGCATGAGTTTCTTTCCATGCTTGATTATCACAGGTGAGGAATTTCATTATTTCAACCCATTTTCTCTCCTGTGACATCTTATATTGCTTGCAACTCTTCAGAATTCTTTGAAGTTTGGTGAATAGTGTTGTTAAAAAACCTTTTGCCCTCAGGAAAGAAGAAATTTTGTCTCAGGAAAGATAGAACTGATGTGATAAAACTCAAAAAACTCAGAAAATTCATGGTGTTGAGACTATTTTTTTGGTTATGCTGTGCCTCTAATATGTTTATATTCAAAAGATTTGCATGTGGTCTCTACAGAAGGGTACTATTGTAGAATTCATGACTTTACAAAATATAAAGAGCCTATTATCCTATACATTAACTTACATTGGAAAAATAATAAGTCATGCTGAAATGATAGATTCTAAATTACCCATGTTGAGTTGTGATATTTAGCCAGTAGCCAAACAAAGTGTAGAATTTAAGAATGGAGCTTCAGAAGTGGCATGGCATGATTTAAGACTAATGACAAGGCAATACCATTCAGTTATATTACTATGAGTATTTCATGTGAGCGCCTCCTCATCTGTTTCAAGAAAATGAAAGAACTGAGAACAACATAGGAAAAAAAGATCTTGCTGTAAATTCTAAAATTCTAGCCATAAACTTGGATGTGCCTTGGGAATTCTAGAGAAAGACATGAGGAAAATGACAAACTGTTGGTCTAAGTTTAATTCACAAGGCACATGTTGAAATTATTTACTTGTAAATTCTTTCTTGCAATCTGTATTTGAAAATTTGACTGGTCTGCTTTGCTCTATAATCAAGCTTCTGTAGTGTTAAGAGTAAGATAAGTCTGGAAGACAGTGATAAGTTTAAGGCTATCTGCTTTCAAATAGGTATGGGAATGTGCCTGTAGATAATCTGATTCAAGTAACTTTAGGCCATTTTGACTGGAACTTATTATTCACCAAGCTTATAGTAAGTTACCCATGTGTTTGTTTGGTATTGCAAAATCTTAAGTTAGGGGAACAAAGTCCCTTTGATATAGACAAGTCAGCATTTTTCCAACAAATACCAGATATCTGCAATGCAGCTAATTTCCCTTCCTACCTTACTCTAAGAAAAATTCACAATTTCACACATGAGCATTCTTAAATAGGACTACTAGTGAATTAGGGCCCATCTGTTAGACCAGTGTCATAATCAATTTTACCATGATTCTAAATATACTTATTACATACACAGATCTCCTCAATGGCATGAGTATCACATTGGTGTACGGACCATCATTTCTTTAGCATTATCATCACATTAATAATTCCAGAGTAGAATGTAGCATAATGTAAAAGCATTTGCCCTTTTACAGGTTGCATGGCATGAACCTGGATTAAATGTCTGTAGAGAGGAATGAAGGGGAAGAGTGAAGTATTAGCATTACCTATAATGGACATTTAAGCAGTTTAATATTTTGTTAGAAATTTCAGAGTTCCTCATGTTTCCTTATTCAAAATATGATGTCTGTTGAACTCCTGAAGTGAGAAATAGTAAAATATGAACCAGTTATCAGCAATCAATTAAAATCTTAGTCAAAATTTTACTATTAAAACATTATGTCCACAGAGAAGTATGTTTCAGTTGTTCATTGCTGTATTTTCCATAAATTCAGGGAAATTTCATGAAAGCAGGCTTTGACCTCTGGTATTTTGTTGATCTGCATATCTCTATCCCATAGCACCATTATTGAAGTCAGGGTTTTTTTGAAACACATACTGATGTTTCCCACATAGGACAAGCTGACATTTGAATGTATAAGAGCAACAAAGAAGGGAGCAGGCAAAATATTTTCATTCACTAAAAAGAATTCATTAATTAAGTAAGTAAATTAAACTATTCTCCCAAGGAGAATAATATCTTCCATATCACATTAGTGTAACTTAAAGAAAACGCAAAAAACAACTACAACAACAACAAAAACCCCAAAAGCACCAAAACCAACCAAACAAAAAAAAAACAAGCTAAAGGGGTAAAGACCTTTACTTTTCATTTGAGTCATCTCATTAAAACATTCTTCTAATTGAAACAGTAGTTTCAGAATAATTCTAAGCTCCTTTTTGAATAATTTTTCACAAGTATGAACAGACTGTTCAGATTTACCATCATTACAAAATACATATACACATATACATGAACATCTCAGTCAAAATAAAAAATGTTTTTTGGGAGTATTTTGGTTCATCATCATAAAAAAATCACAGCAATTGAAGGTAAAACTTTTACACCTACACTCATGTCATGCCTCCAAAATATAGCTGAACTGCTAAGTAATTCAGGAAACAAAGCTCTTTTATTTCTTTCTTGTGTTTATCTGCATCTCTGNGAGAGGAATGAAGGGGAAGAGTGAAGTATTAGCATTACCTATAATGGACATTTAAGCAGTTTAATATTTTGTTAGAAATTTCAGAGTTCCTCATGTTTCCTTATTCAAAATATGATGTCTGTTGAACTCCTGAAGTGAGAAATAGTAAAATATGAACCAGTTATCAGCAATCAATTAAAATCTTAGTCAAAATTTTACTATTAAAACATTATGTCCACAGAGAAGTATGTTTCAGTTGTTCATTGCTGTATTTTCCATAAATTCAGGGAAATTTCATGAAAGCAGGCTTTGACCTCTGGTATTTTGTTGATCTGCATATCTCTATCCCATAGCACCATTATTGAAGTCAGGGTTTTTTTGAAACACATACTGATGTTTCCCACATAGGACAAGCTGACATTTGAATGTATAAGAGCAACAAAGAAGGGAGCAGGCAAAATATTTTCATTCACTAAAAAGAATTCATTAATTAAGTAAGTAAATTAAACTATTCTCCCAAGGAGAATAATATCTTCCATATCACATTAGTGTAACTTAAAGAAAACGCAAAAAACAACTACAACAACAACAAAAACCCCAAAAGCACCAAAACCAACCAAACAAAAAAAAAACAAGCTAAAGGGGTAAAGACCTTTACTTTTCATTTGAGTAATCTCTTTAAAACATTCTTCTAATTGAAAAANATTAAAACATTCTTCTAATTGAAACAGTAGTTTCAGAATAATTCTAAGCTCCTTTTTGAATAATTTTTCACAAGTATGAACAGACTGTTCAGATTTACCATCATTACAAAATACATATACACATATACATGAACATCTCAGTCAAAATAAAAAATGTTTTTTGGGAGTATTTTGGTTCATCATCATAAAAAAATCACAGCAATTGAAGGTAAAACTTTTACACCTACACTCATGTCATGCCTCCAAAATATAGCTGAACTGCTAAGTAATTCAGGAAACAAAGCTCTTTTATTTCTTTCTTGTGTTTATCTGCATCTCTGGTTCTTTAATGTGTATTATGTATCTTCAGCTTTGGTGTTTCACAATGCTAGACAATACTGAGATACACCTTGTTCAATCAGTCTTCAACATCCATTTTTCCACACTTCACTCAACTCTACTTTTACCCAATGCTTGAACTGATCAGTGAAGTAATGATGGAGTAAGGCACTGCCTTTTTCTGCATTCACTATTACAGCTTCATAATATTAATAAAAACACGCAGTTATTTTAAAATAAATATCATGGCATTTTAATAGAAGATGAAAGAACAATTTAAACTTACTCAATTACTAATTTTATGTCAATGAGAAAAGAAAGACTGATAATTAAAAGAACATTTTAAAAAGAAGCCATTATCTTTAAAACAAAACAAATTAACAGTATTCTTTTACATTCATTAACTAGAAGAACCCCAGTTGTTGACTATGCAAACCCTCTAGAAAAATTTACTTAGGGAAATTCCAAATCTTCTACAGTGTTAGGTCAGTGGTGTCTGTAACACACTCCTTGTATTTCAGCAGCGTGAGACATTACGTAGGGAGAGGACACTGTTGGGTAACTTCCACTCACATGCACAATAATAGGAAGGTTAAAGGGGCATATCGCTGCCCATTCCCCCTGTTTGTGAATTCAGAGGTTAAGAATTTGCCTAATTAATTTGTAAACACATTAATACTTTCTGCCTCAACAGCCATTTCTGGCAACAGTTTCAACAAGTCCTTTTCATTGTAGTGTTGCCTAAACTTGGAACTTAAAAGAAACCTCTGAGTCAATTTGTGAGTTTCAGCAGGCATTCTTTAATTACAAGGCTCTGGATGATCACAGCACGTTGGGTGCCCTGGTAATCATTTCACCAAAATGCACGCCATGACATGTCGGTTACAGGTTATGTGTCTGCATTACATGATTATTCATTTCTGTTTCCTGCAATCTTGTTACATATTCATGACAATTCCCAACACTTCTCAGTATATATACGTATCTTTATAAGGTCTCTGAGGTGCTTCACTGAGGGTCTCAGTGGCTGTCTATGTCTGGAGCCCCCCAAAGTTCTAAGTGACTGCTTTAGGAACTTCGTTGAGACAAGTTGTAGAGCAACTTGTTTCCTGCTTGGCTGCTTTGGTTCCCTTGTTCATTGTTTTTTTTTAACTTTGCTTGGCTGGTTTCTTTAAATTGCTTGGCTCAGCTGTATGTAATTTTCCATGGTACATTCTGTTGCAAACACTATTAGTTCTTATTAAATCTCTAAACCCCAATATCAGTACCAAAAGGAAAAAAAAAAAAAAAAAGGCACTGTCTTCTATCTTCCCCCTAGTTGTAGTACTGTGAAGTTTGGTGAATGACCAGTTCCATATTCATGTTGATCTTCATGCTGCTGCAAATTTTGATCAAATCTCATCTTTGCTGACTTTCTTCTCTCCAAACTGAAGAGTACCAGGCATTTTAATTGCCCTTCTTAAATTATGATAGTATTATATGAGCTATTTTAAGACTTGCCAGCTAGTTCTTAATTCACTTCATGCCTGCTATAATTGATGGTCCTTTCTAAAAATAGAAAATAACTGCCTCGCCCCAAAAACAGTGGTTGGCAATACTTCTATTTCCTTTAATTCCCTACCCACTTTTCCCTATTCCAGGATCTCATCATGTGTAAAAGCTGTCAGTAGTCCTGATTGATTGGTATTTAAGCTACCCATTTATTTATTTATATATTTGCTAATAATTATACACCTTAATGGGCAGTAGAGAACAGTGATCTTTTATTTTCCTTTCCTAATTGACTGCTTATCAACTAATAGAAATGCAGGGTACATATTAACCTGGGAAGCCCAGTAGTGGGATCCTGTGTGAATCTTTCCCCAAGACAGAGTGCAGCCAGGACACTTGCATACCTGTAGGTGTCCTGATTAAATCTGTGTGAAACCTTGAGGTACCCCTTTGATAAGGAAAGCCAGTACATTCACATAAACCTCTGCATCCAGTACGTCAGCTGTGGGACACAGGGCAGAGCACATGCCTTCAAGCACAAACGTAGTGATTAAAGGAACATAAACACCAGTCATATGTACATATTTCTCTGCCCACACTGCTAGTGGGTTAGTTAAATGCATTCTGATGCGCTCCTCATGAATTTAACTGCAAAATTTGCTTTCTACTATCACTCTTAAACTGCTTAGTAGCCTAAATGATCTCTGATAGTAACAACAGGAGAACAGAATCAATGAAAAGCAGTGAAATTATGAATTTTTTGGTGTATTTTACTATTTCCTCCATGTCTGTACTTTGAAATACCAGAACCATTAAGTATAATTTCTCTGAGTTTTGGGTGGCATGATCTGTATTTCTTTTCTTGATCCATACCACAATCTTCAGTTATAGAAAAGACAATTATTATATAGGTTTTTTTCCCTCTTTAGTGTTTTTCTAATGCTACAATTCAAAATGGACTAAGGCTATCATTTTATTACAAAATTATACAAAATAGACTCAAAACTGAGAACTGCAGAGGTGGAGCTGGAACACAACAAAAGCAAGGGAAGTGATTTTAATGTTATTGGGCTACCATAAGTCTGAATTTTGAATACCTATAGAAATGGGCAGGAGTGTTTTCAAAAACAATGGATATATTGTGTCTTAATTAATTACTGTTATTAAGTTAATTTACTATAAATTCTCTTTAATCAAATAAATTTCAAGTACTAGTAAAGTTCCTATTTGATTGCATCCATTCAAGAACAAACCTCAAGAATAACATAATGATACAAGTATACTACACTTAGTATTAAAAAACAGAGCTATTATGATTCAAGTAACAACACGTTTATATCCACAATAGATTAAAAAAATGGTTTGTACTCAGGTTTTGCTTGTATTTCCTCCACTAATAAATACTTTTTGAGAAGTGTATTACTTCATATTTAATTACTGATGGAAATATTTTTCTGTGGACGATCCTTCTGCTGCACCAGTCACTTGCTATCACACATCTGTAATGGCCTTAGACATAGATCTTGCCTTATGTGTTTATCTCAGCCAGTTAGGTGGCATCTCCTACCAACTGCTCTTCTTTGCTCTTTCTACAAATAAGTGCAGTATACACGTGCTACTCCACAGATGAAAGGAGCATACTGAGTTTTCTGGACCTTCCATATGTCTGGAGCTAACATATATTGTATCTAATCTGGAAATGTATTAAACCTACAGGCATGTAAGTTCCCCACAGAACACTGAAAAGCACTATATGACCATTACATGAAATACAAAGAAGAAACTAAATGAGCTATATCTACAATCTGTGAAATGCATAGCTCATCGTGCATAATAAGAATTACCATTAGCAGAGAAAATGAGAAAAAAACCCACAAACAACTGAACAATAGACAGAAAAAACAGCAGTAAGATAAAATGTAAATGTAATTTTATTCTTAATGTGAGCCATCTGTCTTCACTTCAGTCTTTTACAGAGTTGCAGCTAGTGGAAGATGAGAATGTAACACAAGGAAGGGCAAACTCCCTTTTCCTAGGGATCCAAAGTCAAATGTGTCATACTCATGACAGCTACAGGTGACCAAGGTGAGCCTGTTTAAGAGAGAAAAAAGTCCTGGAAGCATCATAAGTATCAAAGTGTCACACTATAGCCCTGAATTTTGTAATGAACACGGATTACCTAGTTTGTGGCAACTCATTGTCAGTAGCTTGGATAGCCAGTTTAAAACTAGTGCTTCAAACAAGACAGTTTTAATCTGTCTAATCTGAATGAACTGCAGAAAAATAGTTACGTGAACTCAGAATTGCAGAATCAACTGGTGTGGAGAAAAAATGTAGGTTTCAGTATTTAAAATTAATATTTAATCTGTCCTGACTAAGTCTGAAAGATACAGTAAGAATTGTTCAATTCTTGTAAAATTTGTGTGAATATATAGTTTCGAAAAAGATTATGTAATGTCCAAATATCTGTCCAAATATCACATACCTGAATGTATTTATAGAGGTTGGAGAGAGAGAGAGATAGATGCAGATAAAGATATATGTATTTATATATATAGTATATGTTTGAATATTAACCTGGTGGAACAGTTCTCATGATCTCAATAGAATCTAAGTTCATATTTTTATTATTTAAAAGCAAATGTGATCCCATAAATATGGTGGTACAGACTTAATAATCTAGACCTCAGTGCTCAATATTACTTATCAGGAGGTGAAATGGAAAAGCACTTAAAGAGAAAAGAGTGTAGTTTAGTGCACAATATCACTTTTTAAACATAGATTACTTGTGAAACAGGTGTGTTCAGGTAGAAAACATAACTCTATAGACATTTTTTCCCTGTTGCATGCATGAAATTTCCATTGACATTGACAAAGAGGAGAATTTAATCTACTATGTACAGAACAATGCACCAAGAAGTCATCACTGTAAATGAAATTACACATGGCTATTTAGCTGTGACAGTTTAGAAAAAGAATATCTTCTGTTTCAGCATCTCTGGGGAAGGGAAACACGTGTCCTATCTCTGCAAGCTGATCTGAATACCAGCAGCGCAACAACTTGGCAACAGATGTCTTTGTATTCCCTTCCAAACTATCACCTCCAGAATAAATTATTAAAAAGCTTTTCTGTTCTGAGGTCACTGAGAAAAAGGAAGGGATGGTTCCTTTTTTTCAATTCTCTTTGGCTCAGGAAGTTTTAGTAATTATAAAGATGTTTAAATACTGTAACATTTATACAGCTGTTCTTACTGTATCAGTATCATTCTAGCAGAGCCTTATTCTGTAAGCTTTGCTGAGTTCACAGAAAATTACTTTGTTAAATAAAATCTTAATCATTTAGCATTGATACTTTTTTTCCCCTACATTATCTGTTTAGTGAAGTAGAACCCACCTACAAGACCAGATATAGCACAAACATAGCAAATGCTCAACTGAGCAGTGAGCTCATAAATGCAATCATAATTGCCACCCAGAGAAAGTCAGTGAAACAAAATTTGAAATTTGCTTAGAATTAAGAGTCTAAGCATTTTGAAAAGAATGCAAAATTCTTATGTGATATTATAAAAATTGAGATTTTATGTTTCATTTTAATTACAGCATAATGCAGAGCATGGTACTTCACAGCTCTGCGGAAGTATAGATTTAGGATTGTTTTTAAAGAAAACTGGAACACTATTTTTTCCGACATTCTGTCTTAAAACAACTAATACAAGAGGGTGAGAGATGAAGAACATCATTACACAATCTCATATCCCTATTGCTCACTAAACAAAGTTTGGAAAGAAAATAAAGATTCTAACAAGGTTAACCTAATAGACTGCAGCAGACTTCCTCAACATATCTTCAAAAGGATGATGAAGAGAAGGTGGCGATGCAAAGCCATACAAGGGCATATAATGGAAAAAACTGGGAAGGGAGGAAGAAGTTAAAAATTATGCAATTTTGCTTCAAAGCGACATGTTGACTCTGGCATAGCATGAGTAAAGAGCTGGTATGAGTCATTGTATGTCACAGGGCATTCTGGTGGCAAAGAACCAGCAGGGCTCTATGGCATATCATCAAGGGGCAGAAGCCCATCTGATATCCAAGATTTATGTGAGTACATATCATGACTTCCTGTGAACATGACTCTCAGTTATGGTGAGCACAATGCCCACCTTCTATATCTTTGAATAGAATAGGATATCTGTCAATATGAAAAATAAGATTAATAACTGCACATGCTTATTAATGCAAGGTACTCCTAGTGTAAAATTATTTGATTAGTTTTTTGTTGTTACTCTTTCCCAAGGTTTGACTACCTATGACATCTGTCTCCTTCTGTTTCAAAGGAATGACAGTGAAACATCTTACCCATTGTAAAAAAAAAACAAAAAAACCAACAAACAAACAAACAACAACAACAACAACAAAACAATTTGGAGAAAACTGGGTCTGATTTGTGAGGAGAGCCTAGAAACAAAGACAAAACACACTTATTCATGCTTTCTCAATGACATAGTCTGTGTTTTCGTCCAAGCCTCATGGAAAAACAGTAACAATGTTCAAAAGCCCAAATATCTACAGCTTTCTCCTTTTAACTGATATTTTTTTTAGTTTAGGTGTTTGGAAAGACTTAAACAATAGTGGATTAGGGCAGACGTATAGAGTAACAGGGGAGTAAGAGCAGATACAGAAATCTCTTATTTAATAAAGTATGTTTACATGTTATACATTGAACATCTTTAAAAATCAGAATTTAAAAATTTATTAGAGTAGACAATTGAATAAAATTCTTTGTTTTGGCAGGTGTAATTAGTAAAAATTTTTTTACTTATCTGTTCAGTTATCCAGTAAGACCCATCTTCACACCTGGAGAGTCACCACAGTAGGTGGCAACACCTCAGTCATAGGAGCCAGCTTCCACCCCAGCCCATATACCTGTTCCTATACTTGTGGCTGGACCTCAAGGAAGGTCCCAAGGCAGTCTTTTTCTTTTGAGCTGCAGGGTTCAGCAACTTCCTGACTATATCATTGTGTGGTTCATTCTGTTTAAGTTATTTAGCTAACGAATTACTGACATATTATGTAGTTCTAACTCTAACACTTGGAAGACTGTGGTAGTGTTCACCATGACTCCACAGAAACTCCTAGTTCATCTGTATTTTAACGAAGCAAAGATTATAAACAAATAAGGAAATGGAGCACTGGCATTTGGCATAAAGAGCACATGTAGAGCATATATAGTCCCTTCCAATAGTTAGCAAATTTTGTGAAATCATATATGATGTTTACATTATAGGTGAAAGGTAGAATATTCACCATTTTGAGTGTTAGGTTTTCATCTTTGCTTATCAAAAGTTTCATTTAGATAGGGATAAGATATAGAAGAAATGACCAGTGACACCAAAGCCTCATAATGTTAAAAAAAAAAAAAAAAGAAGAAACTTTTCCACTGTGAAGCTAAGACATGACTTACAAACCCATTGCACACAATAATAGAAATTCTTTTGTAAATAAAATCATTGGTGTCCAAGAACATAGAATTTCAACCGGAATTAGTATCGTTTGGAACACCTGCAGCCTCTGCTACACTCCCAGTGTTGCATGCAATCTGGTTATCTACACAGATCATAAAAACACCCTAAAGTACTTTTATTCTTAAATATGCAGAAGAGACTATTTCCTGCCCCATCAAGCTCTTCCACCTAGCTTCAGTTAAAGAAGGGGTGTTGCAGTAGATGAACTGCTAGCCTAATCTATCATGGAAATTTTTTGTCTTCTCCAATCATTTGTAGACACACCTGCTATAGGTGACCTGCAACTAAAGATATGATGAAAATGATGCAACTGCTGTAGTTTGTATTAGAAAATCAGATATATTTTGTAGCTAATATTGTGATTTTAGAGTATACAGAAAATGAAATTATACCTGCACCTGTCTGGAAGCAAACCAGATTCCTTCACTGCTCAAATTTCTCTCTATCAAAGATAATGCAAGGAGTTTTATTATAGCTTAATGGCAACTGATGTTGTTCAGTTTAGTACAGAAATAAAATATGATTATATCTCAGTTTCTCTGAAACAAATCCTAGATTTGGTAATGCAGAATTTGATAGTGGAAGCTGTTGGGAAAGGTCATTCAAGCTGAATAAACCCACCACTTCGCCAACAGAGAAATTAACGCAGAATGGAAAATATATACTATTATTTGAATTCTGTCTTCATGCTTCAACTTGTCTAGGCAGAGCATAGAGAGTCTACATAGGGACATAAAAAATACAGGAGTTTTAAAACACATCAATCAGACCTTTTGATATGCATTTTTACAATTCTGTTTGAAGTAGAGTCAAATTTCTTTTTTTGGATGACAGTCTTACATAATCAATAGAAAAATAAAAAAATCTGCACTGGGAAAAAAAAATAAAGAAAATAAGAAGAACAATTTAAGATTTTTTTTCTTTAACTCATTAACATCAAAATGGCACTAAAAATACATTATAGAATAAGAAATTTGGCTTTTATTGAGGCTTTTAGGTAGCTGAAATAGTGGTTTCTTTACCAGAGGTATAACATTCTAACCTTTCTTATTTATGCAACACATTCTTTCAATACTGACAAGTAGGATAGGGCATGCTCATTTGGAACATGATTCTAAAATATAGAACAAATTACTTGAAAACATCTTTTCTTTATTTGGACTCCTTGGGATTACAGATGATATTGCTGGTATGTATAAGGATACCGTAGTTTAAAGTGAAACAGTAACAATTCAAAACATGCTGTTTTACATGGGTAATTCCCAGAGACAGTGACCAAACTGTACATGGGAAATAGCCCTAACTTAAGTTTGATTAAGTTTCCTATTTTATATTGCAAGATTGATTGAGGAAGCAATTTCTGCTCCTGAGGTTCCTAGCTCATTGTCGTCATTAGTACAAGAACTAGAATTGTATTATATAAACAGTGATACAGAGATTTAAAGAATAAATGAAATAATAATAGATTTATAAAGGCTTAATAAAGGTCTATAAAATCAAAAGAAGAGAAAGATTTCAACTGAAAGTACCTTAAAACTTCAAGACCAACCAAGGTTTTATTTAAATGAGATCACTCTTTCCTACAGAGAAAGAAATTCGACAACTGCTATCTGACATATTTTTGAATTCTTCTTAACAATAGTAGAGTAAGGCTTCTGGGGTTGAACTGCAAAATATCCAAGAATCTGACAGAACTGAATGGTTCAGCTGTTCTTTCACTCTGCTTTCTGTCAGCATTGAGTCTTACTCAAATAATTTATTTGAAAAGTCATAGAGTGTGCTTGTTTTCCTTGCTAAGCAGAATGGGTATATTTACTTCCAACAGCACACCAAAGCAAAATACAAATGATCATTCTCCCACATGTTTTTACCTTCCGTGGAGCTGTCAAAATCATAATTGAATGGGTCCAGGTTATGCTGCTTCTTAATTTGCTAGCCTGCATATAGTGTTCTATATAGTACAGATGACAAAATAGTTCATCATGAGTTTAGTTGATTTTCATCTATGAGAAGTCATAAGGAATAAGGAAAAAAAAAATCACATAATCTCAAGAAAAATAATTCAAGTGTCAAACAAAAATAATAGTCCCCTTGCTAGAGGAGAGAAAGGAATGCTTAGCTATAGTCATGCAGTTTTGTGTCTTCATTCTGTTGAATAGCACAACTCCCTTTAGCAGCAAAGAATGACTCTGTGTGATAGAACAGGGGGAGTTAGAGGCGGCTATGCATTAGTCTGCATACTAGAAATCAATAAGCCCATTCCTAGGCAAAACATTTACCTGTTTCTTAAAAGATAAATCAGAGAATAAAATAAATTTTAAAACATCTTTCACAATGGCAATGTATTTTGCAAGAGAATGCAGAGATTTGCCCTCCATTACTTCTCCACCCAATCCAACAGAAATGCCTTAAAATGCATCTTGATTTGAATTTTCCTGTATAAAGTGCTAAAATAGGCCCAGTTTTTCCTCATTGTAAACAAGCCTTATTGTTTTACTATTGTAACAACTGGTTTTAGTAAAGATATCTGGTCAGTTAGATAAAATAATCAAATATTTAAGATGAGGATTTATTATCCCTGTTCGGACTGTTTGTACTTTCCCCTTATTTTCACTTGTCTTTTTTTCAACACTTTCAAAGTGGTTTGGAGTTTTTTTTTCCCAGTGACTTCTTTGTCAGTGGTCTTTTCCAGGCAATTCTCCCTCCAAATAAAGATGTTTTTGTTTAATATTCACAGTACTCAAGCATTAACATCACACAGTGATCACAAAAACTATGTCATGAAAAAACATGTGCTTAGAAATACAAGATGTCAAAGCAGTTATGTTTGGCCACTCCCACATAAATACATAACACTGAATTCTTTTTTGTATTTTGTGAGTAAAACACAACTCATCTTCTTGTATGGATCTTTAGAGATGTGTTTCATTGGGCAGGACATTTAAGTAAGTAAAAAGCATTATGGAGCTTCTTGACACCTAAAGATCTATCTCACAAATGACTGAGAAGATTTTAGGATACACTTTCTTTCCTTCTGTCACTGTAAAATAAAATTTACACTTCAGAAAAGGATTTAGATTGTTCTACATTTTTTTATTCCCTAATAAAGTGAGGTTCTACTGGAGCCTCTCAAAATCTAACTGAACATACTTTGACATCAGGATATTACGGCTCCTGTAGAATCCACAAAAACTAAACACATAGCTGTCTTGATGAAATTTCTTTTTAAGTTATACTCCCTCACAGCATAAAAGCATCTGTTTAACGCACCTGTATTTTTCTGGTTTATTGCAATTTCCTATTACTTAGAAATTACTGTTTTAACCCTACTTCTTCCAATCCTTATTGAACTTTGATTCTTCCCAATTTTTTGTATTCATTTTACTTGTGATTTTCATCTATCAAATTGTTTGCAAATACATAGCCAGATTGAAAAAATACAGAATACATATGAAAATCAATATAACATTTAGAAAATTAACCCATGACACATAGTGTTTCAATTTATTCCCTAAAATTTTCACTTTTTATCATACCTAATAAGAAAGGATTTACTTTTGATTCTCTAATACATGTGTATATTATGGGGATTAGGACTCAGAACTACATGAAAATTTACATTGGTATTGTGGTTGAGAACTGTTCTGTCACTTACACTAAATTTAGGGATCATTTGGGAGCAAACATGAGCTTCATATTACTCAATATGTACACATATTTCTTCATAAACAGACAAAGCTGTTTGCAATCCAGTTAGCGTCAGGACAGGCCTATATAATGTCTCTTTGCTATAGACAGTAGCCTGAGCAGTATACTATAGGTGGCTTTTCCATGATTTCAGGTGGGCTTAGTTCTGTGAGCACAAAAAATATCTGCAGGAATAGGTAATCTGTGAAAAGCAAAAAGGGTAAATTTTGCAGTTTCATCTGATAAATGATAGATAGGAATGAATGGCTGTGGACCTGTGGAAGAAATTAGCAATACGAATTTAATTGATACCTTACATGACATACAAACCCTCTTTTTCTTTAGCTCTTTGTCTGCTTACATACCACCTTCTAATGGTTTAGTAGACAAGGCAGCCTTTCTATCTTGTCAGTCCCTCCTATGCAAACCCGCATCTCCTATCTCCTTTGCATTCTCTCCAGACTTTATTCCATAATTTTGACTTCATCTTCCCATTCTTAAAGTTCCGTCTCACACTATGACAGTTTCTGCTTTTAAATCAGCCGTGACATTTGTGCTTGTCCTTTCAGTTTCTGTCCATCAATGTCTTCTCTACTGTAATTCAACATTTTGTCTATGTGCACATAACAGTGGAAGAATTAGAAATAACTTCTTGAAAAAAGTCCAGACTGCCTCCACTTCTTTCTACAAAAAAATTTTGATCTCTTCAACACCACCCACTCTGCCTGTCACAGAGTTTAGAGTTGGAACTCCAAAACTATTATGGATGGTGCTATTGATTTCAAGGAAACAAAACAGTACTGAAGAAAGCTGAAGGTCCTATGTATGGGTAGAGTGGTTTTCTTTCTGTCAGTCTGAAAAAAAAGACTGTAGCAGGGAGCTCGCAGAAGGTCCTCTTCGGTTTGACTTATGTTTGGCTTATGCAATTGTTTGCAATTCATTTTCTTAAAGAAAGAGAATTGTGCAGTCAGTCCTCACAGTTTACTTTGGACAGCTGCCACATTTGTCAAAGGGGTGGTCTCCTGGGTGTTGCTACTTCAAGAAAGTCAGTGGGACCAGCAGTGGTGCTCCAGCAGAAGGACAAGTGTGGTGCAGGGGGCAAGCAGCCTCAAGCTCAAGCTCATGGTGCAGGCAGCTCCCACTCATGTTTAAACTCTAATATTATGAAAAAATTATGTGTCAATTTTATTTCTCTTTTGCAGGAACTGTTGAAAAATATTATTAATAGACATAGCCATGTTAGTTTAACATGCAGATGCAAAGGTGCAAATACAATGACCTTGGTTAATCTGGTTCATTTTTTATTCCATTTTAAGAATTAAGAAGTTGGAAAGCAGGAGACAAATAGTATTCTGTATCACTTCCATAACATGAGATGAAAATAATTGATAGTAGAGGGTACTAGTTGAAACAGTGACTGCAGACAGGACATCAGCACTTAGGTTCATGGTGAAAACAGCAACAGGGCTTACAGATTTAACCTTAACTTGGTAATTATGTGTGCCCCTGTACACTAACAGGTTCAGTTGGTAAATGACAACTTCAAACTCACTTGAGGTACTTCAGACTCATAGACACTCAGAAGCCCACTGCCCTCCACCTCCCTTTTTTAATTCGTTGGTTTTCAATTAATGGAAAAGAACTTGAGATAAAACAGTATGAAAACACTGAAATAGGTCTTATATGATTTAAAAGGAGGAAAATAATTCAAATGAATTCCAGAAAAGAAGCCTACACCAAATACAGAAATTTAGTCTCTCTCTGAATTTGCTGTTAAACTCCTGAAGAAGAAGATACATTCTTTTAGACAAGTAAAAGTATTTGGCTCAATTTTTTTGGTGTAATTGATAACTGGCTTTCACTTGTTGGTTCCTGGCACCCCAATATATGTTCATGTTCCATGTAATGAAAAAAAAAAAGTTACCAGAAAGATGGATCTGTTTCTGTATGAAAAATTTCTCAGCAAATTTGGATTCTTCAGCTTAGAAAGTGAGTTAAGAGATAAAAATAAAGGTTGAAAAAAATAATACTCAGTGGAGAGGACAAGGAAGGGAGGTTTATTCACTGTTTCTCACAAAGGGGGAAGAAAGACAAACCTGAACCATTACAAGACCACAGACATTGACCAAACCCACAGAAATTTTTCTCACCTTCCAACACCAGCATCTATAGTGGCAATGGAAGACTATGCTGCAGGTACTGCAGGGGCAAGAAATGTAAATAAATTCAGAAAGTAATTAGACAAACATTTGAAGAAGAGATGTCCTGAATGCTATTACAGGTAACAGTTCAGATATGGTCTTCAAGTCAGAAAGTCCCAAGACTCTTTACTGCTGGAAAAGCAGGATATACTTTCCTCCTTAATCAGTAATTCCTATCATTAAGGAAAGGATACAGACTAAAATGTACTTTCTTTCATCCATGCTTTTCAGATGTACTAACCACTTCTTGGTTTCACTTGTTCCTATGAATAACAATTTTTTAAAAATCCTATATTTTTGTAAAAACATGTTTCTCATGTCTTCCTTGTTTCACTTTTAAAGAAAGCAAGACTTATTACTTCAGTACTGACAGAATGAAAGGGATCACTGTGTGTTTTTCTGTTTGCTTGCTTGGAATTATTTTTTTTTTTTTAATTGTTAATGGTTTCTAGCATGTATACTTGAGAAAGGGTATTTATAGACATGCAGTCAAAATAATCAAGCATGCTGAGAATTTTGAAACCTTGAGAAGGGATTCTTAAAAACAAACAACCACCCATTATTTTAGAAAATAGTTAATTACTGAAATCAAATCTTGATGAACCAGAAAACTGCATTTACCAACCACAGTAATGAAGAAGAAATACTCATATTTGGCACAATATTAAAATTGCACAGTTCTGACATGAGATTAGGTCATTGAAACTCACCAATGCCTTTGATTATCATACATAATAATTAATCTTTCATTTGTTACATCCACTTGGGGAAAATAATAGCAGAACCAGTTTGTGAGAAAGAAATCGTCCCTTTCTCCTTAGGAAGTTGTTCTTATTTTGATCTACTTATGAGTAAGTTGTAGTGGGTTCATCTTGTGTCTCTGCCAGGCGCTCAACCATCTACTCTCTAATTCCCCCTCCTCAACAAGACAGCACGAGAAAATAATATGAAAATTCTTGTGTGTTTACAAAAGGACAAGGAAGACCACTCATCAATTAACATCATGAACAAAACAGATTTAACTCAGGGAAAATTGTCTTAATTTATTTGGGGCTTTTTCTCTTAAAATAGAGTAGGATAATGAGAAACAAAGACATAGATGCAAAGCAACCTAGATCACTATGTTTCTGCTCCAATGCCAGAAGCACTCCTGCACCCTACTTTTTCACTGGTCTTAGTGTCTGCAGAATTGCTGCTTTCACATATTTTCACTCCTCTGTCATATAGCTTCAGTGCACCAACTTTTGCACTTTGTTAGAAATGGTTTTGGAGAAGCATGAACAGTATGACTGATGCACTTAGATTTGGCTGAGCCATGTGCCTTTGTAGCCACCTGAAACTATCTGGAACTGTCTGTGTCTGGCATGGGCAGCTCTTGGCTCTCCTCATGGAGGCCACACCTGCAGACTCCCCACCAGCATATGGGCCCCTGAACTCAGTGCACACCAATGTTTACGTTTAATGAACAGTTTTAATGAAAACTACCAGTAAAATGTTTACCTACTCATAATCTCAATATAATTGAGAAAAAAAAAAAAAGGAAAAAAAAAAGCTTAACTTTTTCTTGACGAAAAATGTTACATAGAATACACTATTAGGATAAGTGTGGGGAAAAAACAAAGAAGACCAATCCTTGCTTTGTCTAGTTGGTTTGGCTTGGTTTATAAAGTTAGCCAGCTTTGGGATGGATTTTCTGTTCTTTCAGTTCTGTTTTCTGAATATCACTGCATATCATTCTGTTAGATGTCTCACAGATTTAACTGGCTCAGAATGGACTTTGAGCATCAGTTAATACTTTCATATCACAGACAGAGAGCTTTAGTTCTTAGTTATTTGAGCTTAAGAAGCTTAAAAGACAACTGGCAGTAAAAATTTAATTTCTGTTCCATACCTTTCACAGATAACATTCAGTTTAAGTCCTGTAACAAAAACTGTCCTGGAGACCACAAGGACATCTTGACAGAGGTGAGTGGTAGCTCACCTGCATCCTGGCCTGCACCCTGGAGGGAGACAACTGAACTTCAGCCTTACCTTACAAAGCTGTGTAACATTATGCAGCATCTATACTTCACTCCAGGCAACACTGGAGATTTGCAAATCAACATTGGTTTGAAGTTTAGAACAAAGATTTAACCCCACAAAATGCTGAAAGTGGCAGAAAGCTTTCCCAGATTACTGAAAGTCCTCCTGGAGTCAGACAAACAAGTAAGAAATGTGATCTCAGCAGTTTCCTATCCATCTAAAGCTTTTATTTCATCCAGTAGTCCAGTGCTCTGATCCCTGCAGCTGCAGGTTGAAGCTGCAGAGACTTGTGATTTAGGTTTTCAGACTGCCCAAAGCTGAATTAGCATTGCAGTTGTCATCTAAACACCAGATACCTTGATTCTAGGGTTTGGATTTGTCCCATGAAATGTTTTACATCATTATCTGTTAATTTATTTTAAAGATGGTGCTGACCTCAACCTGTCACAGAAAATCTGGCAGTAAACTTAGCACAAGAGATTACAGTAAAAATCATTATTGACTGCTTTCCTTGTCACATATCCTTACAAGTGACTTGAAGTACGAAGTTTGTCACATATGTGATAGGGATGTCACTGCTTATCCTTTTTTATAAAGATTGAAGAAAATAATTTTTGAAGTATAACAATATAAAAAAGAGAAACAGAAAAGAAAATAGAGGGAAAGTTGAGAATAAAACAAAAGCTAGGCTGTGAAATCATAAAATGAGCAGATAAATAATTGTGCCCCACAGCACTCAAGGGACCATGCTGTCACACAGTTGCATTCACATCTTAGTGCCCCAACTAGCCTTCTGCAACTGACTGCCTGAGAACCAGCTCATGCACTTTGCTCAGCTTTGCAGTCTGCATGGTAGATGATCCAGTTATAAGACTCTAAATCTCCACTTCAAGGAAAGAAATAAGTATGTTTGCTCATAATACAGTCATCTCACCATGTCTAGTATTCATCACACTCACAGAAAATGGTTTTGTATATCACCATAGCAAAAGAGATAGGGAATCAACTGCAGCATACTGGTTTCATTGATCATTGTCCACACAAATGGACAAAGCAGAAATACATTAGCAGCTGGCAGACTATTTGGCAAAAATACAGGAAATATTACCAATTGCCATGTTACTGCTTGAATAAAAGCAATGAAAATTAAATTTATTTATTGACAGAACTTATTTATATGCCTCAGAGAGTGGAAAAGAAAATTACCTAAGATCCAGATAAATTTGCAATGATGCAAAGTGGGAAAACTCTGTGTGTGCCTGTTCCTAAATTCCTAAAGCTTTGCTGTCATTATTAGTTGTATCTTCACAATAGTATACTTGGGAAGCTATTATTCTAGGAACACTAATGTGATCAATATTTATTGTTATAAATTATCCTGAAACTATATGCAAAGTGAAAGCTTGAGCCGAACTCCACACTAAAACTCTTAAGAAGTTGTTATTAAACAGCAGTGAGAGAATATAGTTCTTTAAAGTAATTGATCATGTGTCAGAGATTTTTTTTTGTTTTTCTTAATGATTTAGTGATCTCTACTCGGGATTGGAAATCCCTTTTATTCCTTCCTCTGACATGATCAAGTACACAGACATTGAATTTCAACTACACTATCTTTCCTCTTACTTGATGAAGGTTTAATATGTAAATAACATGTTTTTTTTCTGTTATTTTAGGTTTGATGGCAGCCCCCAAAACAAAAATACTGATATGAATCTTATTTAAAAAGTCAGATCAGATTATTGATAAGATTAAATAATTGCATATCTGCAGATATTAAGAAGAATCTTATAGCCATTTTCTTAAATGAGTAAGCTGGGGACCAGGATGGCAGGGGAATGAAATAAATGAATGGGGAAAAAAGGGTTTAAAAATGTAATGGATAACAACAACTACTATATCAGTAGATCAAAGACATCAAAGCAAAGTCAGCTATATGCTGAGGTAAATCGACTGAATGCTGTGATGGGTAAAGTCTGCTATACCTAGATTTGCACAAATTTAAGGATTTTAAAAACTGCACTGTTAAAATAAAAAAAGTATTCATTAAAATGAAATTAGAATATTTTTTTTCAATTTAAATAAATTATGAAACGCAAACAAGCTCTAAGAGCAAAATTAAGACTGTGTGTTACCTTCAAGGATGTCATCAAGTACATGGTATACAAAAATCGGTGGCTACTACTCAGGTGCTTAAAGACGAGCAACAAACACTGGGTGCCCAAGAATAATTTTCAACAGAAAGGATTTAAATAAATTTACTTTGCAAACAGTAGCTACTACTTACTTCCACTGTTCATCACAAAATAGTCTGGATGCAGCTTTGTAAGCAGGTTGCATTTGCAATTGGGAAGGTTAGTAGATGGAAAGGAGGGGGGAGCTAAACTCCCACACACCAAACCCCTAATGCTGCAGAGCCGGAAAATTGAATGAGGGCATTTTCCTGTACTTTACTGTTTTTCTAATAAAGACTAATCCAACAGAGATCTGTGTGTTCTGTGACCTGTGCTTAACCTTTCTCATGTGAACTGGACAGAAAACACAATAAGGAAAGTAAGTGACAGGTGTGAATAAGGGGTTACGAAGAAAAGGGGGTTAGAGGAATGAACAATTTGGGAACCTGTTGTTTCTTAAGTGAAGGGGAAAAAATATGATTAGATAGCGTGAGTAACTTAAAACCTTGAATGGAAATTGTTTTCACTTGAGTTTTTCTACTTTCTCCAGTCTGGAAAAGTGATAATGTATGTTCTCGTTGAAAGAATTTCCATGGATTTTTCAGAGAATATTTTTCATTTGTATTCTGTGTTTGCTTTCATCTGCCTTAATCCCCTTCAGAGATTTGTTCTGACTGCCTCATTGACAATTTTCAGCTATATTTTGCACTTACAAATTTTACCTCCCTACTTTTTCCAAGTTCTCTTTAAAAGCGATGTGATTTTTATGGGTTTAATTAGACTGAGTAATTCGATTTTCTATTTCTCTTTTTCTCTTATTGTTTATGAAATAATTAGATATCTGCATGTTAAGTCACTTTGTATTAATAGACATTATTTTGGAAGACCATAAAGATAGTAGCTTCTGCTTCTTTATGCATACAATATTACTTTAGAAATTAACCCTGAAATCCCTGAACTCCATGAGGTGAAATAGTAAATACAATTCAAATGCAAGATGTAAAGAATTCTAAAGTAAGAATAAATGAGTATGACTTCCAATAAAGTCTGAGAAAATTCTCTTTAGGCAGGAATAAGGTGTAAGGACTAAATACATATATGGCAGGGTAACATCATTTACTTTAGGACTTCAGTTTCAACAGACATTAAAGTTAAAGCACAGCAGGAAAGCTGTGCTCTCCCAAAAAGAAGAACTTTTTGCAGTTTTCCATTTCAGGATAAATCTAGAGAGCTGCCAGCTGGTTAGTTAGGGCACTTAAAGAAATATCTTTTCATTTTACTTTTTTTTTCTCCTTACATATCAAAATCATATGATAGAATGATTTATATTGGAAAAGACATGGACAGTCATCAAGTTAACCAAACACTGCCAAAACTGAACTGTGTCCCTAAGCATTGTCTTTTTTAGAAACTTCCAGGGATGGTGATTTGACCACAGCCCTGGGTAAATTGCTCCAGTGCTTGACAACCCTTCAGGTGAAGAAATTTTTTCCAATATGCAAATTACACCTTGTGGAATCTCTTTACTCGGGAGGAGAGACTGACACCCATCTCACCACAACCTCCTTTCAGGAGGTTGCAGAGAATTACAAGGTCTACCTTGAGCCTTTCCTGTAGTGAGGGACCCAGAATGGGACTCAATACTTGAAGTGTAGCCTCACTGTTNATCCCGGGGTACGCGCGTCATGGATTGCTATAGCTAAACTCATAGTAAAGGATTTTTCTCTGCCTTGCCCTGTCGTGGAAGTTTTCTTCCTAGGTATTCCAGGCAACATCACCACTTGAAGTGTGGCCTCTGAGTAAAGAGGGACAGTCACTTCCCTGGTCCTCCTGGCCATGCAAGTTCTGATACAAGTCCAGATGTCATTGGTCTTCTTGGTCATATGGGCACATGGCTGGCTCATGTTTAGATATCAGTCAACCAGCACCACCAGGTCCTTTTTCATTGGGCAGTTTTCCAGCCACTGTTCCCCAGCCTGTAGTGCTGCATGGGACTATTGTTATCAAGGAACAGGACCTGGCACTAGCCTTATTGAACCTCATACCATGGGCCTTGAACCACTGATCCACCCTGTCCTGATCCCTCTACAGAGCCTTCCTACCCTCCAGCAGATTAACACTTCCTTCCAACTTGGGGTTGTCTGTGAACTTACTGAGGGTGCATTCTATTCCCTCATTCAGAGCATTGATAAAGATATTAAACAGAATGGCTTCAGATAATTAAGTTCTAACATGGTAGCAGTAAAGAAATTAAATAATCCTTAAATACCTACTACTTGAAGAATCCAAAGTCACAGTGAAAAACTGACCTCAACATTGATGGGATGCTGGACAGAACACAAAATTGGAATTGTTGCATAAAAGATTAATTATATTTGAAATAGAGATTCTAAATAGTATATTCATATACTTGACAATGTTCTGATGTTAAGACTATTTGGTCTAAAATATTCGCTCATCAATTAAAATGATACAGCTAGATATTCTTCACTGGGATTCAACTTTATACTTTAACTAGAGTATTTGATGAAGACAGTAATATTTGAGCTAGTGAGTTTTTCTATGTGTGTGTGTGGGGGGTTAATTATTTTTATTTTTTGGGACACTTTTCAGTTCTTGGATTTTTGCCCTTTTTTTTCCCCAAGAGAAACAGTGCTGAAATAGGATCATTTTCATGAGTAAAATCTCAGAAGTATGAAGGCTGGAAAATGTAAAACTGAATAATTTAAAATCAGAATAGGATGAGGGAATCCCCTTAAGCCCTTAATTAAATAAAATATTTCAATGCTTTATCCTCTTATTACATCTTCATATTGCTTGGAGATAAAATAACATCTATCTTGTTATGGACATACCGCTTTTTGCATACAGACTTATGGGTATTATCATTACTAAACACAACCATATGATCTCTAATTTGAGCATGTTAAGGTGCTTAAAGGTCCATTAACCAGCAGTTAATTTTTCCCAAACTCTTCAAGTGACTGATAAGTACCATATTGTCTAGTAAAAAAAAAGGAAGAACATAGAAGGTGGAGACAAGAAATATGTTAGTATTCTGCTAAGCAACCACTTCACATTTACATTCAACTCTGAACATATTAAATTTCCCATTGTTGAAGGTTCATTAATTCATGTCAGTGTGAAATACCAAGGTGGTTTGTGTGTTTGGACACTTCTTTAGTTCTAAGTCCCAAAAAATAACCTTGAAAGAATATCGTAATCTGCAAATAATGACAACTTCTACTAATGTAAAGAGTAGGCAATTAAACAAATTTCTCAAGAGTTTATAGTCATAGCTATGTAGGAGTGCTGTCACTATAAAATGCTGAAAAATAAAAGAGACCTAAAGTCATCTGCCTAATACATAATTCACACTTTTTTTCTTTCATTTCAGTTAGATATATAGTCATTAGTGAAAAGGGAGGACAACATTTTAGGTTTTCCTTCAAAATGTAGTTCAACAGTCAGGCTTTTCACAAGGTACATTTCACTTGTATATTTAACATGAACAGAACATGTGTAAACGTGTACTGTAGAAGATTTTCTTTCACTAAATTGCTGTGAAAAGCTTCAGATATTTTCACAGCTTTTAGAATCTGTAAAAAATTAACACTTTAATAAAATATATGCTATCTTTGTGTTCTGTATTGGTACACTAAAACTAAAATTCTTAGGAACATTTGTGTTGCTTGTCTCTTCTATGAAATGAATACTTCTATGAAGTGAGCGAAGTGTCCTGCATTATAGAATTGCTATTTGTTAATTAGACTTAAAATCAAGTTTCTACAGGGGTATTATAATGTGACAAGGGCTACTAGTCTACAGAGATGGGTGGAAACCTTGCAGGTAAATACTACAGTTTCCATGATGTGACTCAACATTCTCCCTTTTGCAAAATTTCAAGCTTCTGTACTGTTGCCAAACTGCATATCTCAATTAAAAGCCTGTATTTAACACAGAGGATTAATCAAAATCTCTTTCCAATTAGATATGATTTTATCTAGCATCAGTTCTTTTTAACATATGTTGGATTGACAACCCTATGTGATTTTTTTTCCCCTTTCCTTTTTATATTCTAGAACTACACCAAATAGTTTTGGTTTCTTGGTATGTTTGTTTGTTATTAGTCACTAATGTTGTGTGTTTTTACAAACAGTATTTCCTAGACTTTCATAGAGAAAGATTTCAGGTTTAATTATATATTTGAGAATGGGTGTGAGAAGAAATAAGAATTTAGAAAAAAAGTAGGATTTCATACTGTGACAAGGTATCTTGTGCTTCTCCTGTTAAAGCTGATACCCATTCACCTGTTACCTTTCAATTATTATTGGATTATGTACCTGAGATGAAGGAGGAGCTGCTGTACTGTGTTTCCAAATGGTATTAATGAACCATATCTCTCTCTTCTCTCCTTTTCGTCTCCTGAATAATGGCCCAGAGAGGCACAGGAAGGATCATCACATGGAAGCATCTCCTCTTTGGTTTCTTTTATAAGCTGGTAAAGGTCTTGTATAGTTCATTTAACTACCTCTGATATGGGAAATGCCAGGGATCAAAATTCTTTCCCTGTCATGTGGAATTAAATATAACATCTTGGATTTTTTTAAATCCCCTTGTCTTAGTTAATTTGTTATGTAACATTAGCTTTAGTTTACAATACATTTTATCTGTAGTTTCCTCTCCCTACAGTCAAAAGAATTATCACTCCCATAAAAAGAGACCTGGTTAAAAAAGTAAATGTCAGGTGGGCTATTGCAAGAGATTATTCTTTTGTATTGTTATTGATGAAAATGTGTTCAGCGAGGATACTTAGCTGACAATTCTCTATAACAAATTGCTGCTTTAATATTTATGGCCCTTTCTTCTCATATGTAATTCAATAACCCATTTAACATGCTCAGAATTCCTTAGATAATTCTAGGAATCTTTTTGTAAGTAAGTCTTTCTTTATTATTTACACTTTAGAACACAAGATGGCTTTGTTTATCTACAACATTTACAGGAGAAAGACAGACATAGTTGGGACTGTTTCAGGCAACGACTGAGACTATTTGAGAGAAACTCCTTGTAAACATTAGTCAGTAAATTGCAGGATAAGCTGTTTAACAACCTTTTCTAGTGTGGCGCCAAGACGATGCCAAAAACCTAAATGTGCCATAAAATCTGAATAGAGATGAAATCAGGCAGAATCAAACTATAATTTAGCTTGGAGGCAACTTCTGCATGTCCATGAGCTAATAATCTCACTGAAAGCTGGGTCAGTTGAGGTCTTGCTGCCCAGGGCCTTGTCCAATATAGCTTTTATCCTTAATATTTGTCATGGGTTTCTGTGGCTGAGTTTTGGTAGGCGGGGCTATATGGCTGGCTTCTGTTAGAAGGTGCTAGAAGCTTCCCCTGTCCTATGGAGCCAATGATAGCCGGCTCCAGGAGGGACCTCCTGCTGCTGGCCAAGGCCAAGCCAATTAAGAAACATAGTAATGCCCCTGTGATAATATATTTAAGAATAGAGGAGTGTTGTGCAGAAGAAATTCCAGCCAGGGAAGAGCGGAGTGAGAACATGGGATAATAACACAGACACCAAGGTCAGCGCAGAAGGAGGAGGAAGAGGGACCCCAGGGGAGCTGGGGAAAGACTCAGAGCTGTGGCCCCCCTGTAGCCATGGTAAGGACCATGGTGAAGCAGGCTGTCATCCTGCAGCCCATGGAGGACCATCGGGGTGCAGAGACCCCCCTGCAGCCCATAGAGGTGCCCACACTGGAGCAGGTGAATGCATTAAGGAGGCTGTTACTCTGTGGGAGGAGCAGGGTCCTGCAGGAGACCTGTGGCCCATGGAGTGGGAAACTCATGCTGAAGCAGAGTTTTCCCAGGTAGGTCTCATGGACACTTCTTTAGTGTCCCCCCCCTGTGGGGGACCGATGTTGGTACAGCTTATCTGTGAACGNTTTAAGACTGTTTTATTTCTCACTGTTTGGCTTTTATCCTGATAGTAATAAATGTAAGTATTACCTCCACTTTGCCTATGAAGATAATCAGTAAGTGACCTCTCCCAGCTCTTACCTCTACTCGTGAATTCTTAGCTGTTTTTTGGGTTTTTTTTCTTTCCCTCTGGGAAAGGTGGGGAAAGGAGCGGGGGGCAAGAGGGGGGAAGAGGGGAAAGGGGTTGGTTTGGAACATTTTCGGTGGACACGTGGCATACAGCCAAGGTCAAACCACACCAGTACAGTATTGACGTCTCCCTTGATGTACCTAATTTCTGTTCCATTGTGTTGTGGCATGGCATAACTCCAAGGCAACGTATAAATATCTGCTCCAAATGGGATTATCTGTGGATACAGTGCATTGCAGTGGAAGATTTAGGCTATGATGTGCTTATGAATGTAATTACAACGTAATGATATTCCATCTTTCTGAATATTATATCTACTACAGGTGAAATAATGCTCTTTGTACTTAGTGCCAGAATACATAAGAGGCACATTCTGTTTTGTGCTTGATGTACACTTTTGCTTTATTTATAGTCAAGATTGCAGAGTTCCAGAATAGTGCAGGTCTTTGACAGCTTAACAAATTTGGAGTAGACAGAAAAATGTTGAAAAATGCAGTGATAAGGACCAGGCCTGGTCAGTCATGCTCACTGATGATGGCATGGAAGTCTAAGGATGATTATTCCAATGAGGTTATCTTGTATGGAACCTTGGCAACTGGGAAATAAGGGATAAAATATGAAACAGAAACCAAAATATGCAGAGGCACAGACCTCACAAAATAAACATGGAGTCTATGACAACAAACGAACCTTACCACTCCCACTGGAGGATGGCCTGTCATGAAACTAGAGAGGGAGGTGGGGATGTGGCAATCCGTGCTTGTGTTTTATATGAGTCCTGTATCTGCATGTTGCTGAAGGCAGTAACAGATTGTGTTAGTCTGTGACCAGTTGTGCCAGTGTCCTATGTTTGCATGTCCCTGTGGTACCTGTGCAGATCTGAGACTGGCTGAATCTGCACCCAGGAAAGCAGCAGCCGTGTCCCACAGCCTGGGTGGGAGTTAGCCCAGTTGGATTGACTGGTGCAGGTGGTCATGTTCCTGACAAACCCTAATTCTCTACATACTGAACTACTATTGAAAAAATGCTTTTGAATTAGTTCCCTTGTTTAACCTGATCTTTCTAAAACAAATATGAAAAGCTAAAGAAAACTGAAGCCCATTGTTTACTGCTATTTAAAACACATAATTTTTTCATAATCCTTTTGACTTAATAAACTTTGTCATAACTATACATGTTTATTTGCCCATTTAAATCAATGCATGTCTTTCATCGATATGTTGCTGCTGATGGCAGTAAGCTGCTCACATTTGTTCTAGTGAAAATATAACCTTTATTTTAATATGGATGCTACTTTTCTCAACATTTATGAGGTGACTCAACAGTTATGAGGTGAATTATGAAGAATCTGTCCTTGATCATTATATATCACCTTATCTTGCTTTAGAAGTGAGTAAATATAAACATCAGAAATATTCAGTTCCTGCATACACACCAATGTTTTGAGTGATATAACTACTCTAAATGTTGCTTTTATGTTCTGCTGTTGTTTATTTTTCAACCTTCCTGCTATTTCTCATGATCTTATGTCTACCAAGGTATTTATCTGCGTTTCTTTTTTTTCTTATTTTTATCACTGTTTATTATGTTCACTTGTTTTAGGCTTAGGCCTGTGTGTGTTGTCATAAAGAGCACTGGTTTTCATTTTTAAAAGGACTTCATGTCCTGTAAGGCCTGATCTGAACAAATTCTCATGTCAAAAAAACCATCTGTTGCTTGTGAAAAATAGTTTCAAGAAGTTTTATGTGTAAATATAGCTTCTTTTTTATCAAAGATTTCGCATTATTCAATTTGTCTGAATGTAAGGAAATTCAAGTTTGAGTTTTATATGAGAGAGAAGTTTAGATCTAGGTGTGTAAAACAGGGAAAAGCTGATGCACAAGGGAAAGCTGATGCAAAATATCATGGTCTGGCATTTTTTGTTAACATTTATGTATGCTCTTGCCTTGCCTTGCCTTGACTTCCCTTCCCACTATCTTCCTCTCCTTTTCCCTTTTTTCTCTTTTCTATTTCCACTTTCCCTTTTATCCTTTCCTATCTCCCCTCTCCTGTTTCCCTTTCCCCTGTCTCCTTCCCTTGACTCTGCTGGAGTCCCTCACATTTGAGATCAGGCTTTTGCCTTTTTTTTTTTTTTTTTTGGTAAGTCAAGTTTGTGATGCTAATGATCAGCAACACATATTTTTAATTATTAGAAAATTTATTTCTAAAATAGTTGCTCTTGTTCTAAAATTTCTTCTTTAGTATAACAAAGACTTTTTAGCAGTGAGAAAGTTCAAGTGATGGAAAAAATTAAGTAGTGTTTGTTATTGTTTTTGAAAAGAAGTTAAGTAAAGGAAGACAAATCTTCAGAGAATACTCATTTATTCCAAAGTGATTATCTAGGAAAAATATATCTAGCTATCCCTCAACATCTGTTTGTTTTGTGGGTGAGAAAAAGAAAGTGAATAGTAGTGAAACCTGAAAACGATTTTTTATATTCCTAACAAAAATGTCAGAGAAAATAAAGCAAAAAGAATTACAATTTTTTTCCACAGAAAATTGTTTATATGTTTGAGTGACCCTGCATAGAAGTTATAATTGCCATCAATGACTGTAGACTAATTAAATGTTTTATCTAAAGTAGAAGTGTTTTAATTATGCTGCCATAAACTTTCCATTCACAAGAAAATTATACATTAGGAATACTGTAGAAAGAATTCTGAAAACATTCATAGAATACGTATACACCATATGAAATAGAAATATGTAGAATATATGTTGGAAACCTGTCTGGTTTTAAGTGTCTTATGCATTTCTGTTAAGCAGTATGGTTTTGTATTGAAACAAAAGTCAAAAGTAAAAAAAAAAAAGAAAATCAAAACACCTCAGGAGAGTAAGTTTTTAAGATCTGATCATACCTAAGAAATGTTTACAATAGAGGCCCACAGTATAGACATTGCAATGGAATATCAGGATTTGAATCACATATATGGGAAAGCAAATCCCTTGTCTGGAAGTGATATTTCAGTTGACTTAAATTCTGCTGAGCTACATTACAGCTACAGCTGTCAGTAGACTGGTGGGGCTAAACCAGTCTCCAGAGCTGTTCCCCCACCAGGTACTCACTATGGAGGCATGAAATTAGAACCAGGCAGGCTAGGGAGAACAAAGAGCATGTGACTGCCTATCTGGCTGCTGTATGACAAATTGTTACTAGATCAAGTCCATGCCAAGGCAGGGACAAAATTCAAGCTGACATTACTATTTCATAGTAAAGTATGTAGGAAGAAAAGGAGGTTTCCAATAAAGAGCAATAGGCAAAAATCAGGACCAGAGAATCTGAAGTTGACCCAGAAATGCCAAGAATTTGTCAGTCTTCACAAAGCAGTAGAAAATGCAGATTTTGGAAGGGAGTAGGGGAGACTGATTTCACTCCACGTGGTAAATTTTATGCATTTTTGTACTAATTTAATGATTATACAGAAAAAAAATGGAATTACATTTGCATATCATCTTTTTTTAAATGGTTATAACCCATTGTGTATTGTTTAGGAGAACCTTTCAAGCATATTTAATGTGAAAATTTTATGTGAAAATAAACTATATTAGAGTATCTATTGTGTTAAAAATGAAGAATATCTCAGGTTTGAAACATTATTAGTGTTACTCTCATCATTAATTTCTAGTGACTATCCATCTAATTAAAATCACTTTCTGTCTATATAAATGTGATTTCAGACTGCTTAATTTGGATACATCTTTTCCTAGGGACTGTAAAATGACTTTTTTTTGAGTCTGCAGTAGATCCTACCAACTTTCACTGCAGTGCTAGTTCCCCTGGGATTATTTTTTTCACCATGTGTTCTTAAAAATTCATCTAGCCTTAAGGTCACTGAGCTGGAGGGGTGGGGTTTTTTTCAGACATTTTATGTTTAAGCTGCACACAGTTATATTAAGTACCCTGATT
>VXBX01003380.1:39853-51107 GCA_013400415.1 Scytalopus superciliaris | reverse complement strand
ATTAATACTGTGCAGACTTTCCTTTAACTGATGACGAGTATAGGTGGAGACAGCAGTAAACCAGAGTTAAGGGAATAGAATTAAAAGGATAATAAGCTTGGTTGTACCTAATTAGTTGCCTAACAGCTGCAACTTTCTCTGTCACTTCCTCATTTAGGGAAATTACAAGGAACCCTAGGGAATTTAAAAACTTGCTGTATTCATAAAATAAGTAAATGTGAATTTGAACTCTGTAAAGCAAATATATAAGTTTAATTTTTATGCCCTCATTCAAAATCAAATGACTGGAAAGTTAGTACCTCTCCAATTATGCAATGTTTTGTAAAATAGAGGCTATCACACAGGGTAAATAGTAAGGGTGCTCAGAAACTATAATGCTGGCCTGGCCACTGATTTTTACATCATTTTGTGTTAATTAATTGTCTGGGTTTTCCTGTGTAAAAGCAATATAATAAGATCACAGGAGAGAAGGTAGGACTAATTATTACCTGCAGTGTGTTGTGATTACTGAGTTATGAAATATGATTTAGTATTATCACTAAAATGAATAAATTTCCTTTTGGATATTTAGCCCTGTCACCATGAAGCTCTTCTTTGTTGTAATGAGAATTTTTCCTAATGTTGGTAATTCAAAGAAGAATGTCAAAAGTTGTGTTTGAAAATTTAACTTTTATGAATTTTAAAATTGTCAAATTATTGGAGGAAAATGCAAACTTAAAATAAAACTATAAGAAATAGAATGGTTACAGAAAACAATTATATAAAAGGAACATCAGAAAACTCTTTTGACTGCATAATGGATTTCTTTCAATACTTTTATGTCTAACTATTGGGAAAAAGGTCGTTGGAGAATTTCTACTTATTTTGTGCTAAAGTGAATTTTAAACACAAAAAAAAGTTCCCTTAATTTGGAGACTGTAAGAATGATGTTTGTATCTGACTAGACCAAAATTATATCTTTGTTCTTTTCATCTGTTCCTTTTCTTTTTTTCCCCCTCTTGAATGTTTTTAAAGCCAAATCTCCGAATTTTAAGAAAATTTACATTTGACATGACCAAGCTACTGAGGAACATATGAAACATTGCAAAATGTTATATAATGTAAAATGCTCTATTTGCTGAAAAATGAATTTAATGTTCAGGTGTAAAAAATTATTAAAAGAAGGAGCATGGAGTCTTGTCCTGGTTATAGTGACCAGGACCAGTTTGTCACTGTGTGTGGCCAGGGCTGTGTATTCTACACTCTCTGTGTCATTTCTCATGAACTGCTAACAATGGATCATTTGCAGCAGCTTCCTGGGGCACACCTGACCCCTCAGGCTACAAAGTTGGGTGTTTAAGAACCCTGTGAGATAGGAAAGTTTTCCTGTCTTCACACCAGTTACTCAGGTGTGATAACTCCCCTCCAGGGAGCCATTACCACCTTCACACCCAGCCTGATGGGTCATGTCTGCTAATGGGCCATCAGGGATTCCAAAAATATGCCATGATTCATCTCACAGAGCAAATCACCCATTGTGAAACTCCTCACCCTGGGGAAGGTGCTGGACATTCCCATCTGAGCCTAAGCATATATAATCTTGGAGTTTTGGGACTTGGGCACCACTTTTCTGATCCAGAGGAGGAGCAGAACCTCAACAGGACTGCGAGTGCCACTCTCAACCAGACTGTGACCATCATCTTCACCAAGGGGTTTCTTTTCCTTTATTTTGTACTCAGGGCGGCCACTCAGCACAGGAGCTGACAAACACCATTCTGTTCATGCCCCAGGGTATTGAGTTATACACCTGGTTTTGTGGGTCAAATGGAATTTTTCCTTTGTATCCTTGTACTTACTGTGATCTTTTTATTAAATTGTAATTCTGACTTGTAATCTTTTTTGTGAGTTGGGTTCATTTCTTCTGATGTTTACCTTTAAACCAGCACACATCTACAGATTCAGAACTGCTACAATAAGACAGAGTATATTTAGGCTGCAGGTATGACAAATGGGTTAAAAAGTGCAAGTGTAATTGCAAATTTATAAAAGAAGTTGCATTGACATTTACTTGAATCTTATTGTAGTAATCCTTATTTGAAAGTACAAGGCTTGATTTAGCTGCAAGATTTATTGAACATAATTGTGTTTTGGTGAACTACAGCAATTTCATTAAGGGAAAACATCCTTCTGGAAAGAACAAGTATGTGTGCCTTCTGTGTATCTTGTGCTCATCCACGTAAATATGTTGAGCCAGTTCAGCTCTCACATTTCCATAATCCTACCACAGTGTTTGAAAACCAAGCCATGAGAATGTGCAAATGCTATTTTCATTCTGAGTTTGATAAAATTATCTGCAAAGCAGATCTGGGCAAGAGGTAAGTCAGGGAAGAGTGTAAGATCATGTTTTAATCAGAGATGTTGAACCTGAAGCTTTTTGCTAACCCTACCACCTTCCTTCTGCATCATGCAGTGTTCCTCCATTCCCCTCTCCACGTGCACACGTACAGTAGTCACACAATTAAAACTCTGCTTCAGTTACTGTAGTGTCCCAGATACTGTTGAATATAGCAAACTACAGAGATGAAAAAAAATGAAATTTGAAGTACCTGTTGGTTTATTGTGGGGTTTATGGTGTTTTATTAAGTTTTGTTAAATACAGTGCAATTTTTAGTATTCTAATATAATCTAATTGAAAACTTCTACATTCTGTTCTTCACAAAATTACGTTAAGTCAGTCCAATCATCAGCAAAATCACTGAATAAGTAAAAGCAAAGAGGACAAATATTCTTTAACATTATTATACTTGAAATAAAAACTAGAATCTAGTAACCAGAATGTCACTCAACAGTGACAATTACAAACTTCTGTTTAGTATAAAAAGTTTCCAAATGAAGAGTACAAGTAACATATCAGAGAATTTGACTTTGTTAACCCACCTTTGAGGAACATTGTTAAAGAAAAGTGTGAACATCAAAAATGGAGGAAAAAATTTATTTCATTGGAGTTGAAAACCAATTAAACTGACCTCATGCACAAGTAATTTATGGCAAAGAGCTAAATGTCAATATTGTTATTTCCAAAGATGTTTCTAAAAAGTCATCATCATGGCTGGGCTTCGCGAATGAAGATTTGGGAAGGGCTCTACCCATGCTTGCTACAAGCGCGCTGGTGGCTAAAAAGGCCAAGGCGAGACAGGCAAATCTGGTTGCAAAAGGCACAATGGAAAGTCTCCTCAGGCAGTGTTGGCAAGGTACAGTTCTTTCTGCGCTGTGTTTTCTCTTCGAGACTGATCCTTCGTGAGATCTCAAAGGAAGCAGCAGCATTATGGATGGTGTGTCTCCATGTCTCCCAATTGGAGGCCAGAGCGGACCATTGATGGTGGTCAATATGGCCAAGGCTGAGGTGTTGTTTGAGGGAGTCCTTGTATCTCCTCTTTGGGGCTCCTCTCTTGCGGCAGCCGGTGGCAAGCTCACCATAGAGCACAATCTTAGGGAGGCGGTGATCCTCCATCCTGGAGACGTGCCCTGCCTAGCGCAGCTGCGTTCTCAGCAGCATGGCCTCAATGCTGGTGACCTCTGCCTGCTCCAGAACAGACACATTAGTCACATAATCAGACCAGAGGATCTAAAAAGTAAGGGTCTGGTTAATATCAGAGGTACATGTTTTCAGACTACAAATAACATTCACTACTCATATTATTTTATAAAATGATAATTCATTTCTACTGTTTTTCTTTTAAGTTCATGAGTAGTCATTATACTGTCTTCGCTGTTACAAGTTTTTGAAGTTAAGAAATTGTTCAGTATAATTTATTTGACTTTAATACAAATATTAGACAGACAAACCTTCCAACCTGTAAGATATAAAAAAAGACCGAAATCTTCCATCTACTGAAAACTATTGCTGCTATGCCATTTAAAAAATCATTTATTGTTAGATATTTAAGTATCTTTACATAATTTTTATTATTTATGTATCTTTAATACTACACTGAGTTAATTGAATGACTTTTTATTTTTTTAAACTAATTAAAATAATGTGCATTTCAAAGTAACAAGTATCCAAAATCTCCAGTACAAAAGCTGGCTAGCTACTGTTCATTTGATTTTGCCTAAAAGGCATACATCACATTCTTCAACAACAGAACTCATCGAAACACTTCGAGTTTTGCAGACATTTTTCATGTTTAGTTTTTATTACAGGCATCTCAAGTTTTGGCAGTACATCAGGGTCTTTTACTACTTCACCCATATAATGTACAGGAAATTATACGTTTTACTTTGGGTTATTGCCCCTAATCCATTTTTTAAAGTTTGCTTGTTCATTTTTGCTGTCACTAAGAACCAGCTTCATTCTCAAGGAAACAAAATGTTCTGTGCAATAAAACACCAAGCTGTTTTGTCAGTTTTCTGTGTTATTCATTCTTAGTCATGCCTTTTGCTGTTGTTTCTTTTATGACTTATCTCTTATGCTGTTACATTTCCTTTTCCAAATCTGTGGAGTTTTACTACATTGGATTTTTAATTAATTTCAATGGTTTCAATAAAATTTTCAGGCTTTGCACACTGCTGCTTATGTACACCTGGCACACATATCTTATCATCTTTTGCTGCCCAATAGGTTTCCATATGGTAACTTTCACATGTGCATATGTATTCACAAGACAAACTATTTTGTGAACCTAAGAAAGAAAAGTAGTTATTACCTTCTATTTTTGACAATGAAGTAGTTTTTCCTGTCCACTGTGAATCACTGCTTCCTGACTATGAAACTGAGGTACTATAAAGATACATTCTTTATATTCTTGTATTTCTCCTCAGTTTCTTTTAAAGAAAACAGAGTGCATTTATGAAGTAAAGCATAGCAGTTGCAAAGGGGCACGATCAATTATTTCTAATGTATAATTTTGTAGATAAGGACTGGTTTCTCTTCTTTACTTACATCCAGCAATTTTATTAGTCTTTAAAGTACAAGACTAGTGTAGATGAAATACACAGTCATAACTAATAGAATAAATGTTTGCTGCAGGCAAAGCTAGACTTCACTGTCTGCTGTCCTGCTGTCTTTCTGGATGTCTGATCATGTTTGTTATTCTTCCAACCCGTCTTTCATTTTTTGAGTTGCTCTTGTAGTATTACTAAAATAAGCTTGCTACATTAAAACAAATGTGAGAACAATGACGTTTTTATTTTTTCCTTCACTGTGAGGCACATGTACCTGAACTACAGAACTGAAGGGGACATTTTAGAACACATGTAACATGTCAGTCCTGTCTTCCTCTTCACATAATCATAGGGCCTGTCAGTGTGGAATGATCTGGAAGGACAGTGGAGTTCTCTGTATCCTAACATAAAATATGGTACAGCTTAATTTCTTTCTATTAATTTCTATGTGTTGTTTATACTAAGTTAAATTCAGAATAATGTTAAAGTTTCTAAAAAATTTTGTCTTTGGAAGTATCTAAGTATTGAACTGTACTTTGAAACGTAGCTGTCTGTGCTTACTGAACAATTACCAGGGGTAACTACATACAGAAAACTTGTGAATAAGTGAAAGAAATCCATGTGTATTTTCCTCTCTCTCTAAACTGGTAGGTTTCTATTCTGTTGATCCACTGAAACAAAATCTGAACAGAAATTTCCCAGTGAAAATCCTACACCATCAACAGAATTAGGAATCTTCATATGGAATGGAGACCTTCACACATTGTTGCTGAAATAGTTTTAGCTACTGGACACTGAAGGATCAGTCAAAGATCATTCTTACAGGAAAAATACCCATTCACAGATGAAATCAATTGCAAGTTATTTATCTACTGAGTGACAGGTAAATAGTGCTTCTTCATCCCGATATTAGGACTTGTTTTTGTTGCATTGTCAATGCAGGGACGGACCTTTTGCATTTTGAGCACTTTCTGCTTCCTTAGCCTGCTTCTTAAAAAGAAAAAAAAAAAATAGAAAAAGTAACTAATTATATATTACAAAATTTTGTAGGTGCTTTTATGAAGTCACATGGGGGAAATTATTCTGGAAACAATTTTTTAGAATAGTTATCAGGGAAAATAAAAGGTTGAAGGGAACTTAATAGAGTACAAATGCTTCATTTCAGAGATTGAAATCCATGGACCAGTAAAGTTGAAATACAAACTGAGGAAGTGTTAGCTCACCTATTGACATTTGGTGTATCCAGGTAAGGTGACTTTTCCAAAACTATTTGTTACACAACATAAGAAAACAGACATGTAAAAGCTAGGTATTTCGTTGGGGGGAAAAAAAAAAGTCCATAAATTAATATGTTTAGAAATTGTAGCATTTAAAAATTTGATATTAAACATGATAATTAGAAAGTTTGTAATGTATGTATTTTGCTTTTGCAGTTTTTCACTGAAGCTTCTTCTGTATCTACTCACGAAGCTTTGCCCATTTTCAAACAGCTCCAAATGTGTCAGCACATTTCTCAAGGGTTGGTATTGGGACTGGCACTGTTTAATATATTTGTCAGTGCCATGGACAGTGGGACTGAGTGCACCATTGGCAAGTGTGATGACACCAAGCAGTTGACATACCAGAGAGTAGGAATGCCGTTTAGAGAGACCTGGACAGTTGTCTGCTCAGTTCTTTTGAGATCCTACCTGAAGTACTGCATGAACCTCATGGAGCAAGTCAGGAAGAGACCCACTAAATTGAACCCAGGGATGGACTGCCTCTCCCATGAAGACAGGCTGAGAGGGCTGGGACCATTCAGTCTGGAGAAGAGAAGGCTCCAGGGAAACTGTATAGCACTTTCTGGTGCCTAAATGGGGCCTACCAGAGAGCTGGAGAGGGAGTTTTTACAAGGATATGTAGTGACAGAAGAAGGGGAAGGGCTCTAAAGTGATAGAGGGCAGATTCAGATTAGACATAAGGGTGGAATTTTTCTCTATGGGAGTGCTGAGAAAGGTTGCCGGGAAGCTCTGGATGCCCCATTCCTGGAAATGTTGAAAGCCAGGTTGGGCAGGACCCTGAGTAACCTGGTCTAGTGAAAGGTGGCCCTACCCATGGCAGATGAGTTGGAACTAGATGATTTTTCAGGTACCTTCCAACCCAAACGATTCTATGATTTCAGGATTCTACGATCTTGCATATACTAAATCTTCGCAATCTTCTGCTAAGCGATTTTGAGCTCTTGGTTTACTTGGGGCTTTTGCTTTAGCTTGGTTTTTCCATTGTTGGTTGTTTGGGGTTTTTTGGATTTTTTTCCTAAGTATGTCTGATTTTTTTCTGCTTTTCAAAAATATTCAGCTGAGATGGACAGAAAAATGAATCACTACCTTTAACCTATAGCCTGACATCTGTGTGTACTTAGTATGTAAAGAGATACACATCAGGTCAGATTGACACCTTTTTGGTTGCTTTTTCTTTTTCAGTTTTTTTTTAGCCTCAATTAAAAGACATCTCAGTCACTTAAAGATTTGTCCATCTAAACAGGGTTATTGTCTTCCATTGAAACACATTCTCTCTGATGGCTAAATAATTTTCCTGATCAATTAGGATTAATTCAGAATCCATGAAAATATAGACAGGAGTTTAAATGTTTCTGACTGTGCTTTCAAACTCCACTATCTCAATTTCCTTGAAAATACTACAGTTCTTTCGACATACTTAATCAGTGTTTGTACCCGAGACTAACCAGAATTCCTAAGAGTAGTGTAATCTGAAGTAATTTGGGTTCTTTTGTTCTTCCTGGAACAAAGGTGTGCTGATACAGGTAAGGCCAAGGGCTGTGTCTGAATAAACTATTTTCCCTGTCTGGATAAAATAACAATTTATGAAACTGTCTGCCCATATACAAAAGGAATGAAATAACTAGCCCAACTAACCTTTTTTGACAGGTTAGACATGAGAGAGAAAAAATTTATAAATGAAGATACCAAGTTAATTATATTCTGTGAGGTTTGTCAAACTTTCCTATTGTTAAAAGAACTACTTGAAAATCTTGTCTTCTTTTATGACATCAGGATGGTGGAAAATAAATTAATTTTTGCCAATTCACACTTTTTGACTTTTTTCCCCTCTTCCATATACATTTTTTTAAAGAGCACTGAGATATAACCACCTGTAAAACCTCTGTCCCTATTATAGTTCTGAGGTTGTTAAAGTTCCATCAGTCAGGTATATTTTGACAACATATCAAGTGGAGCAGAAAAATCTACCTGAAATATTATTCTTATTTAACTAGAATTGGATTCAAACCTCTGCTTTACGTTTTGTGCATAGTATGAGCAGTGATAGTATTTTACAGGCTTCTTAATTCACTCCATGTAACAAACAAACAAACAAAAACATACTAAGCAATACAACATTTGGAAGGACTATCTGGAAACACTTTTACATTGTAATTATTTTTGGAATTTTTTTTTTTTTTCAAAAATAAGAAGTTAAATCATGCTTAATATGTTGAGGTAATATATAACAGAAACTAATAGGGAAATTATCATAAAAACAGCACGATCACTGAAGAACTACTATCTTTCTAAAAAACCCCATCCAATGCCAATCAGACCATGCAACACAGGTGTCCAAGTTTCACAGAACTCGCAGTCAAATTGCAGCTTAAGGAACAAGTATTCAGGAAGACAACATTACAAAAATTTTGCCTCCAGCTATTTAATGAATAGGCCAGAGCAAGCAGTCTGAAGTCAAACTGAAATCTGAGAAATTATTCCTTTTGTCATTTCTTTGTTTAAGAATTAAATCACAAATTAGTCCATTCAAATTTCCACTACAGGGAAATACAAAGTTTTTCTGAACAATAGTTTCTATTACTGCTTCTTATAAGGCAGGTGTTCTATCAGAGAACTTATTCCATCAAGTGGTTTTTATTTCTTCTGTGAGCAACAAGTCTAAAAATGCCATGGTTTCCCTGGTGAACAAATAAAAACCCTACTCTATGAGTCCCAGGAAAGGTAGGTACAGCAAACTGTGTTGGTTTAATTGTAAACTGGCAGGAGAAACGAACCCAACTCAAACAGAGATTACAAGTCAGGGTTACAATTTCAAATAAATACTACAAGAAATGTGATGATGCAAAGAAAAGTTGGTTTTCACCCACAAAACACAGAAGTGTAACCCAGCACCCTGGCCCATGAACAGACTCGTGTTTGTTAGCCCCTCTGCTGAGCACCACATGGTCACCCCCAGTACAAACTAAAAGAAAAGAAAAAACTTGTTAATGAGGATGATGGATGCAGTGTGGTCAAGAGTTGCAGTTGTAGTACTGTTGAGGTTCTAGTCCTCCTCTGGATCTGATGAGTCATACCAGAAGACCCCAAACCCCAAGATTATATGTGCTTAGGTTCATGTGGGAGGGCCCAGTACCTCCCCCAGGGTGAGGAGTTTCATAGCGGGTGATTTGATATCATGGGATATTTTTGGAATCCTTGATGGCCCATTAGCAGACATGACCCCTCTGGCTGGGTGTGAAGGTGGTAATGACCCTCTGCAGAGGCATTATCACACCTGAGTCATTGGTGTGAAGACAGGAAAACTTTCCCATCTCACAGGGTTCTCTAACACCCAGCTTGTAGCCTGAGGGGTCAGGTGTGCCCCAGGCAGCTGCTGCAAATGATCAATTGTTATCAGTTCACGAGAAATTATATACAGGGTGTAGAATACATAGTTTTGGTTACACCCACACAGTGATAAATCGGTCTCTGTCACTGTAATTAGGACTCAAACACAGAAAGCAAAGGCTATAAACTGCGTAATAGAAAGAAAAAAAGAGATTCGCCTTCCCTATGATAAAGCTTCAGAAGCTGAAAAAGTTCAAGAATTCCACCTGAATCAAAGTATTAGTGCAACCAAAAGCAGCTGAATCAGACTTCTGATAAATAAGACAGTGCATCTCTAAGCATATATCCAGAGTCTCAACTTTAAATTATTGCATAAAGTCATTGGTGTATGCTACTATTTACTACATAGTGATTTCTTTATTTTTCAGTAATTGCTAAATCTTTATAATTTCATTCTATGCTTTACATTATGAATTCAAATGTATTAGTTTTAGTATGGTTTGATCTCTCATTCTACTTTATCACCATAGTCAACTTTATTTTTCCTCTGTTTCTCACTTAATGAACTCCATTAATCAATTCTGATTTTTCTACTTTGCTGATACTTTTCTCTTGTCTGTGGTACAATCAGAAAATGTGTCAATGTTCACATGAATCTTTCACAGTTACTCTCAAAACAGTGTTCATATCAAAGGCACAGGCAGAGATACTGTCCAAATTATGGCCTTTTTTATACTTCAAGAATCCTCCCTTCTGTGGCCAGTCCCCATTTCAGGAAGGGATCTGTAATGTTTTCTGTAAGAGGATTTTGTAAGTACTGCCTTCATTATGGTTCAGTTAAGAGCATTTTGGCTGCCTCTTCCTCCTGGATCACACCCTTTGCTTCATTTATTCCCAGGATACTTTAAGCAGTTTCATTTTAAAGTCTGCAGAATGAATGTTCATTGAGAGCACCTCCTTCAGAGCTGGTTGGTGAAATAATTATCTTTCACTTGCATCTAACAGTCTGCTGCTGTTCATCAAAGAGCCACATCCTCACTCTCACAGCTGAGGGTGCTGAGAGGTCTTTCCTATTTGCTGACCTTGATCTTAGGGGTCCTGTCTCCGTATCCAGGGCTAATGCAGGCTCAGATAGATAAAACACCTATTTAGCAACCCTTACATGTCCCATTAGACCTCACCCTGCATTAGATTGTATTGAATTAGGTTTTTATCTTCTCCCTTAACTGCAAGTATGACATCAAGTAGCACATATTCTCTCTCTCTGGATAGCATAACAATTTATGAAGCAGTCTGCTCATATACAGCTGACTGCTCAAAAAATTAACTAATTCATATTGTCATTACTATTATTCCTCTTCAGTTCCACCTAACCCTGTCCTGTTTACTGCAGTCAGGTGTGTTATGCTAATCATGCCCTCTTTTTAACAGGAGTTGTGAGTGCTAGAGACTTCTGCAGGGCACTATCCATTTGTGCAAAATTCATCCTGTGGCACAGCATGGAATGTATGCAACAAAGGAGAGAAAGGAGGGAGACACGGGCCAGAATCATGCTCGCATTTCAAAATTCTTTGTCTTACCTCTCCATTCACAATCACAGATAAACCGAACAAATGGAGTACCTAATGACCTTGACAGTCTTCATGAAGTCCTCAGCTGGCTTCTCTTCTTTGAACAAAAGCTCCATCTCCTGAGAATGTGGGCATTAAAAAAAAAAAAAAAAA
>VXBX01003378.1:56627-88390 GCA_013400415.1 Scytalopus superciliaris | reverse complement strand
GGGTGGTTCCTTGGGTGCTCGCCTCGATCGGTCAGCAGCTCTCGCAGGTAAACACATTGTTCTTTCAAAGCATTCTTCTGATGAATCAGATGATGGTATCTCAGATCAGTGAATTTCTATTGACTCAGTCAAAAAATCATAAACATCTGTTTTCCGGTAATAGGAATAATGCCTTCAAATTTCACACTAGCATGGTTTTCAAGGTTTCCCTTTATATGTATAATAGAGTTAATTAAAGTCTTGGTAAAATGTTTACATTACTATTTTAGGTGTTTTGGTCACTAGTGTTCCATGTTTAATAAATTGGAAAACCTGACACACACTACTGAGATGGCTCCACAAGAGAAAAAAAAAAAAAATTATGTTTGTTTCTTTCCCTTGTGGTATTCTGGTGTTTCTGTACAGAGGCATAGGAAAATTCTGTGCTTTGTGCACTTAATTTACACAGAGAGGAGGAACTCCATCTTGAGCTGTATCTGGAAATAACTGTAGTGAAGAGAAAAGGCTGAGGAAGACCTGGAATGATGATAGACTAATGGGCTGACAGAGCACAAGTGTAACCACAGCACAAAGTAGGCAAATCAGTACTTTATGAACAAGTGTTTAAAATTATACTCAAAAACTATCAGAAAGTGGCAGTTGAAGAGACTGTGACCAGTAGGAAATAACAAAATTGTTCAGACTTCTCTGAGTTCTCATAGTTCTGTTCTAGTATTACATATTTGGTGGCTCTGCCTGATTCAATAAGGGTTTGGGTAATGAATTTCTGCCTCTGAAAGCATTTCAGGTGTCAGTATGTGAAATAAAATAATTAGAGATTATTGAGACATACTTAGTCTAGAGTCTAAACATCTGCAAAGTTCTTAGTTTGTTTCAGTTTATAATGTTGTTTTGGTCTTTCTATAACATGAAATACTATAAAAGTAGAAAGAAAGCAACCAATTGCCTTAATGAGATTTTATCTTTTGGTTTAATATGGTTCCTTTTCAGTCTTGGCATCAAATTCTCTTTTGAAATTGAAATGAACACATTTCAGATTTATTTTCTATTGTAAAACTTCTTGGCACAGGGCAAATTATTACTCAGAAACTCTAAAAGAGAAATTCCCAACAGCATAGTTGTATTTAGTGGTTTGTCAGCATTTCTATTATAAAACTTGCATCTGATGTTTTTCTTATTCTGTTGACCTGCTACAAAGAACTGAAGTTACCAGCTGAGATGTAGTTTAATTAAACAGAACAGAAGGTATGACAATTGGTAAAATTATTCTGACAGTAAGGAATCAGAGATTATAAACTTACAATTATTAAATATTTACTCACCAAAAATATTATGAAGTTTTCTCAGAAAGAACAATGCCACTGGAGACAAAACATACACTTGTTTTAGTCTCACAGTTACTTTTATTATAGTGAACATTTATGGACTCACAGAAAGACCAGTAACTTACCCAATATATTCTGTATTGATTTGTACTTACTGTATGTTAAAATTGGTATGGCAGGCCTGCTCTTGCAGTCAGTTTAATGTATGCTTTTCTTTATTATCTAAAATTAAACTTGAATAAAAGTTTGCAAGACTGAGAATTCAATGATAGATAGCTATATTAAACACTGTTACTGTCTAAACAATGTATGAGTGTTCTGTAAATCCAGTCATCATTAATGAAAGCCAACACTGCTATTTATCTGGCAAAAGCATACTTATCATGTCCCAAGGTATGAGCACTTATGTGTGGGAAGTGTATAATATAAATCTTTGGACTTGTGCGCATGGGATCTTTATACTAAATAAGTAGACTATTTTTAGGAAAAAAAACCCACCTCAAATTGGCATGTGGGTGTGAAATAACAATATAAAAAAGAATACAAGTATCATGATCTTATCTATACACATATGCAAATGTGCCATACAAAAAAAGCAGCAAAGAATTGCACACTTGGTTGAATTTGGACAATTGTACTGGTGCGTGTCAAGGGGCTGGTCATGAAGGATAGGATCTGCCCTGTATCCAATAGAGTTGATTCCAGATGAGTTCAAAACAGACCCACTGTGGGACATGTCTGTCTGCCAGCCAAGCTGGGAAAATGCACTTTACAAAGGGCAAAGTTCTATGCAGTCAATGAGAACTGACTAAAAAGTGTGAGAAAAACAACCCTGTGAACATCAAGGTCAGATAATAAGGAGGGGGAAGAAGTATTCCTTGTGCCAGAATAGTGATTCCCCTGCAACCTGTGAAGAAAACCATAGAGAAGCATGTATTTTGCTGTGGCCTTTGGTTGGATGGCAGTGGAAGAGGTATGTCTCTGCAACCCATGGGGAGGAACACAGTGGAACAGATATTCACACTGCAGCTGGTGAATCACCCCAGACTGGAGCAGGTGAATATACCCTGAAGGAACTGTGATCTGTGGAGAGCCTAAGCTGGAGCAGTGGAAAAGCATGAGGAGGAAGGAGGGGCATATAAAAACTGTTACAAAATGACCGTAACTCCCCTGTTTCCCAACCCCCTGCCCTGTTTGTGTGGACGTGGTAGAGCAGTCAGGAATGAAAGAGTGAAATTGAGCTTGGGAAGAAAGGAGTGGATGGGGGGAAAATGTGGTCTTAATTTGTCTTGGTTTCTCATGATCCAAAGCTATTTAATTAACAATAAATTATTTGCCCCTGTTTTTCCTGTGATGATAATTGTTAAGTCATCCTCAAGTCTTAATCTTGATGCTTAAGTTTTTCTATGTTATCTTCTTGCCCTGTCCTGTTGAAAAGGGGGAGTGAGAAAGCAGCTGGATGGGCATTTGACAGCCAGTCCCAACTCATAACACACCATATTTATTATTCTTTACAGATTACTGTGTATGAATCCTTAAAATACCAACTTTTATTCTATTACTATTTATTGTCTCATACAGAATTTTCTGAATTGTCTAGAATTTTGACTATCATTTGGCTATTTGGACACCAATATTAAATAATTCTTTTAGGAACTGTAATTTGCACCTTCTCAGGATAAATCAATCCCCATATTTTCTTCAAAACACTGTGGGTGAGAAAATGTAACTAAGAAAAGACTGAGGTTTTCACACTTAGGTGTGTAGGTTAAGTTCTGGATGACTTGTTTTCTAGGCATTTATATAAATTGTTTTCCAAATAAGCATACTGATTAGGATTTTCAAAGTCACTAGTGATTTTTAATGTCTGAATAAATTAAAACCTAGGCAAAGTTCAACGTTTCATCAAAGCTTTTTAAAAAATTCAAATAGAGTATCTGGTTGGAAGGAACCTTGGAAGATCATCTGGTCCAGCTGTTATCGGGAAAAATAGCCTAAGTGAGATTATCCAGACCCTTCTTGAAAAACTGCATGGAAGGGCACTCTGCTATGTCTCTATGAAGGCTGCTCCAGTGAGTATTTTTCCTCATGGTAAAACCCACTGTTTTCAGATAGTAATGTTGTTTTTAACGGTTTAGATAAGGCTCATGACACCAGATGTTAGCACCTGACTGAAGGACCTAGACTGTGTGTTTTATGTTCCACAAGCAGTCAATTCAGATGGCTTAAATTATGATAAAATCGTTGATTCCTCATCTTTCCATTCACAGGGCTGTAAGCCAATGGAAGGTCCTAATTATAAACACAGAGAAAACACAAATAGAATTTAACCCATTTAAATCCAGATACAACTAAGATTATTTCCTTAGCATGGAGGTACTTGGTCTTCTTCTGAACTACTGTGCAAGAATATCAGTCGTTATTGTGGATTTTGTGAAAATATTATTCACGTTGCTGTAAATAGCGATCACTAAAACCTACACAATAGATTTTATTATTTCATTCACTATAGATTGTATCCAATGTAATTTTTTCTTGTTAACAAAAAACTGTTAGTAGTGTTAAAACATTCATTTACTATGATATTTTTTTACATTTCTAATGTAATTTTTTTCCCTTGTAAGAGGACTCAATAATATTTATTTTAAGCTATTTCATGAATGGAGATAGTTTTTCTATATATATGTGATGTTACCACTTTTCTCTCTATTTTGTCTGTCTTTACTTTGTGATGTGTTACTTTTTATTTTCCTGTTGGGGGGGCGGGAGGGAATATCTTATAGATTATAGTTACAGGTACATTTACTTTTGAAATGTGTTATAAACTGTTTAACAATTTATAGTAATAAGACGTATCAGTAGGGAGAACTGATTAATTTTTCTACAGAGGTGCTAAAAAAAAAAAAAAGAGAGAGAAATTACAGAAATACAGAGATTCTCTTCCGTACCTACTATCTCCTGACAGTAGAGATGATTTAAAATGGGAAGTCTCTACCAACATTGCCCTTGAAAACATTTGTAATGTTCTTTATCTTCAGACTGTTAACACTGTCCTTTCATGGCTCATTTTACTCAGTTTAACATCTTCTCCAGATACCATTGACCCTGACATCATTTTACATCGTCTTCAGCACCTTGTAAGTCTCACTGGCACTGTTTTAGTCTGGCCAATAACTTTATCTAGCTTGACTATAACAGTGTACACTAATTACTATAGGTATTTTTTTCCCTGAGCTTGTTTTTGATTGATTCAGGTATCTAGACTGTGTACTATAATTTTGATTACCTAGATATTCCTACTTCCAAATATTTGTATTATGGTAAATACAATGCTAAATTATGATACTTGTTATCTGAACTTACTGTTGATTCTTCTTTAACTTAATTGTTTTACTGCACTGTCTTTGAAAATTGAAAATGGAAAATTATATAACAAACTTGATACAATCAAGTGTTTATTGATGATATGGAATTTCTATTTAGCAATTTTAAGTTAGGCTTGCTTTTTTGTGTGATACCTGTAATCAGAAGTTTGCAACAACCTAAAGGCCAACAACATATTCTACCAGAGATGCTGCAGGGCATTATTCGATGCTACATATAAGTTGTTTTCAAAGAAAAGCACCTTCCTGGAATGTAATGGTGCAGTGAGTTCTCAATCCATGTGTGTTCTCATTCAGTGATATTTTCTGTCACCCCTGAAGTCAGAGCTCACACTGTGTAATGTAGTGCTTAATCACATACTTAGTCTTCTGTTACATTAGTTCTTTATATCGTTTCTCAGTAAGTAGTTCTGTGAATGCACCCCTTCCCAAACAACTTCAACCCTGCTGGTGGAACTAACTCCAAAGTTTGATTAAGACAGAAATAACTTCTGCCAAGGATAAGCAAGTTCAGTATTTACATCCGGCCATAGACTTTGTCTGTGCTTTTGTCTTCTAAATCAAAGAGTTCTAAAATACCAGATTTCTTTTTCCTACACATAAATATATAGAGAATAAGTATTTTCCCTGTGGCCTTCTGTGCATTTGGTAGACTGACTCTTATATGACCTGACCTAAAACTCAATGAGAGCAGTGGGAAGGTTTCTGACAGGGCTGCTAGATGCCCAAAATGCCTTTGATATGTTTGAATGTAAAGTTCAATCCCACTGCCCTTAGTTCATATGCATGATTCACTTTCTAGCTAATTTGGTGTATGTATGTTTATTTTAAATTACAGCTCTCTGAATTACACTCTTGAAATGTAGTTAACTGGTGAGTTACACTGGCTACCTGCTAATGCACATCAGCTGACTTCTTTGGTGACAAATGTGGTGACAACTGTGCCCATCAGCCAAAGTATCACCAGCCAGTTGAGGGGGTGATTGTCCTGCTCTGCTCTTCAGTGGTGTGGCCTCACCTTGAATATTGTGTGCAGTTTTGGGCACCACAATATATGAAAGATGTTAAGTCATTAGAGACTGTCCAAAGGAGGGGAACAAAAATGGTGAAGGGCCTTGAGGTGAAGCCACGTGAGGAGCGGCTGAGGTCACTTGGTCTGTTCAGCCTGGAGAGGAGGAGACTGAGGGGACACCTCATTGCGCTTACAACTTCCTTGTGAGGACAAGAGATGGGGCAGGCACTGATCTCTTCTCTGCAGGGACCAGTGACAGGACCCGAGGGAATGGCCTTAAGTTTTGTCAGGGGAGATTTAGGTTAGATGTTAGAAGGAAGTTATTCACCCAGAGGGTGGTTGAGTACTGGCACAGGATCCCCAGGGAAGTGGTCACAGCACCAAGCCTGCCAGAATTCAAGCAGTGTTTGAATGATACTCTCAGGCACATGGTCTAACTCTTGGGAATGGTCCTGTGTGGGTCCACGAGTTGGACTTGATGAATCTTATGAGTCCCTTCCAACTCAGCATATTCTGTGATTCTGTAAAATCATGAGTACTTTAGACAAGATAATACATCCTTAGATACAATATTTACAGACGGTAATGGGTCCATATGTCCATCTGTCTCAGGAGTAGTAGAAAAGACACCAGTTATACAGCCATCTTCACATAACTTCTCTTCATTTATACTCCCCTACTGGCTAGTATTAGGGCAAAGGATGCAACAGATCAACAAAAGTGGCTGGAGAGAAAGAATGGAAAAATAAATTCATACAGCAACACATGGAATAAAAAATAATAAAAAGACTAAGTTAAAATGGCCACAGCTGAGTATTTCTAAAGTAAAACCAAGGATTAAAAAAAAAAAATTAGAAAGATTAGAGGAAACCAAAGTTAAAAAAAAATAAATCCCTGAGAACCAAGAAAAGAGGATTACGTGCAACAAGTAAGCAAATTCTAATAGAAAGTATTTAGACAAAATAAAATTTAGCCGTGCAATTAATAATAGCTGTTAATTATATTACCGCCCTATCAGGAATTTTTGCATTAGCTGAAATATTGGTATTATATGGGATTAACTTCTCTCTCAGATTCATCCAGTAAGGTTGTTTTAGCATATTTGTACTTGCGTCAGATGCCAGTTTCAGGATTTCTCGCTCTGTATACAATTATTTGACAGCTTGACTTCTGCTTATGTTGCATTTTTTCCTCATTTCCTCTCTTGAAACTTCCTTCTTATTTTGACAATTGCTCCCTCCTCTCTGTCCTATTCTGCAAGCAAGCTAATGTGGTAAATATGGCAATAAGCACTCTGGTAGGTATGGAAAAGGGAAAGGCGGGTATTAGCAATGGCAGTTACCGGGAATTGTATGGGCTATGACACTGAGCCCATATTTCCTCCCTTTCCTAATCTTCACAGTGAAGAAACGGCTCAAATATCCCTGCATTGTGCTGTTGCAACTGCGAGTACTGCTGAGTGTGATGGAGAGGCACAGAAACAGTGAGTACAAAGCAAAATAAACAAGTTCGTAGCATTTCTGAATATATGTAATGCATTTGGCAATGGCAGTAATGAGTGCTTACCCTTTTTAATAATGGAGCTGCAACAAAGTACATGTATATTATGCCTTATAAGTTTATTGCTTCCAGAAACAGCTCAGGTCTCAAAGCCACCATGATCCTACAACAAGCAGGAAGGAGGACGGCAGAAACAGATCCAAGTGCACCATCAGTTTCAAAGTTGCACAGCTTATTAGCTCAGGTTTAAAGTTTACCTGCTCTTGTCCTAGGTCTCCAGAGCACCAAGTTCTGAGCAAGCTTATTAGGTCAGTCATAGTGCCAGGCAAGAGCTGTCTGTGTGTACTTTTCCACAATCCCAGGTAATGAGCCCTTCTGACTCTGGAGCTTACGAGAAACAGTTGAGTTGCTCTGAAAGAATCTGCCTGAGCCCTGCAAAGCTGGAACTGAGGCAGAACTAATAAGCCTTGCTAAAATGAAGCTGACTGTATGTATTGGGATGTCTCTACATCTGACTCTATAGTTCTTTTGGGTCTAGTAGTGTCTAGAATTGTCTTTCATATGGTGATGGATGGCTTTATTTTCTGTTTCTGGCTTATTACATGCTCATTGTACAGCACATTTTCTTACAACAGGGGGATCCGGGTGGTAAAGAATAGGGCTGCCTCTTTAGTCCTGCAGTGGCTATGAAAAGACTGGCTATGTTGATTCGCAGTTGGTTAGCACCCATGTTGCGACAAAGTGGCTCTTTCCTCTTCTCCTTTAGCCCCTGATCTCTTTCTTTGGGCATTAATGTTTCTTTAACTGAATCAGATACAGCTGAAAATAANCAGAGTAAGAGAGGTAGACAGCAAAGTACAGAAGCACATACTTAAAGGTGATTGCCCAGGACCATGTCCGGACAACTTTTTAATATCTTCAAGGATGAAGACTCCAGAACCTCTGGACAATCTGTTCCAGTACTTAATCTTCTTCACAGTGAAAATGTGTTTTCTGATGTTCAGATGGAAACTCTTGGTTTTGAGTTTGTGCCCATTGCCTCTTGTCCTGTTACTGGGCACCACCAGAAAGAGCCTGGCTCTATCCTCAGATATTTGTACACATTGATGACTTTCCTTCTGATCCTTCTCCAGGCTGAAGCGTCAGAGCTCTCTTATCCTTTACTCATTGAAGAGGTTCTAGTCCCTTAGTGACCTTTGTGGTCTTTCAGTGGAATGTTTCCTGTCCTTTCTCCATACTTTTCTTTTACTGGGGAGCTGAGAACAGGACACTGTAATTCATGTTTAATCTCACCACTGCTAAGTCAAGACAGTGCTGTGATTTAATTTGGTTTTGCGTCTCCATCACATCCAGTATTATACACTGAACAAGAAATTCCTATCTGTTATGTATCAGCTGGTATTAGTACTACCCTTTCTCATGATCTTCCTTTCCACATGATCTTACCATAGGAGCAGAATGCCCAGGTTACAAAGATACCTTTCTCTCCTTGCAATTTTTTCAATGGTAGAAGTGTTAACTCGGTTAGAACAAGCTGCTCCTAGCCTAATGAAAAAGAAATGCTTTCCTTTTTTTTTACAAATCATTTTTCAAAGTCAACTATGATCAGAGAACACATATTAACAAGAAAGGCCAGAGGAAAACATTCTAAAAAGAAAGAGAAAAAGGCTTCTCCCTCAAGGATCAATTGTAAATGTGAAGATTTTTGACAGTTCCAGGACAATTTTTTGTTCCTTGTCTTTGATAGGCAATGTCTGTGGTCAGCCTGAGATATGGCTGGATAGGAACCTATCTCAGTGGGTGATTAAAGTTTCCTCTTTTTTCCTAGTGGCGTTACACAATGCAGAAAACAACTGACAAAGAATCAGACAATCAAAGCCTTATGCCAAGACTGTCTAGGTTACACTGTTAAACTTGAAAAAAGCCTTTGGCTATTCACCTGGCAGACTAAGAAAATGGAAAAAAAGATTTTCTTTTTCCTTTTTTTTTTTTTTTTTTTTAAAGGTGAGATATGGGCCAAACATAACAAAACCAACTAAAGAAAAACAAATCCGTTAGAATTACTATATTGAAATAACCCTGCAGAAAGGTTTTGGTTGGTTGTATTTTTTTGTTTACTTTCATTTAGTCTGTTTTTGATTCCTTTCACCTTCTTCCCCTCAAGAACTAGATCAATTTAAAGCAAAAATGTGGGGGATTTATTTTATTTTAGGCTTACAAATACATAGTTTGAATCATGCAACTACCCTAACGGTACACAGTAAAACTGGTGGAGCTCTAGTTGTACATATGAACACTTTTCAGAAATCTTAATAAAGTTATCTAGGTGGAAAAAACAAATAAAAATCACTGAGCACCTATAGCACTGTACTGTAACCCACTGCAGTGTGAAACAAAGAATATGTGCTATGTATCAGGGTGGGAGGGTAGCACATAAAAGCATGTAAGAGCATTTGAGAGTGGAAAACTTGCTGAGTCAGTGTGAGAGGACAATTCAGGAACAGCCTTGGTGGAGTCAGATCCCTATTGCTTGTTTGGGGCAGTTCCTGTGGTGTACAATTCCACAAGGCATGGCCAGTTACTGACCTAAACCAGTCAAGAACTGCTATGTGTATGACCATGGGTCTAGCGATCAAACTTGCTCCCTGACCCATATTACTACAGTGCAGACATTTCTATCTTTGTAAAACAGTTTAATGTTATAGAATAACTACATGAGACTCACAATCATAAATAATTCTGGTTTTATTTACTTAACTGCAGGGAACTAGAAATGCTCCAAAATATAAAATGGTGAGACAGAGATTACTGTAATATTTTAGCTAACATGATTTATTGCAAATAAGTAAGACAAACATAAAAGCAGGATTTTGAATAATCTAAACCTGCTTTCCTCAATGTAATTTAAACTGAAAACCAGTATTTGTGTATCAGAGGAAATTATTTACACAATTTACTGCACTAAATGATTATATAGCTGAAATTGAAAATTCTTAACTTAAAATGTCATTTTGTTTTCTTTTTTCCCCACCCAATGTCATTCATTGATTTGATTAAAATGTTAACTGTGGCTAACAGTAGTCTTTTTTCTTTAACATATTTGAATAAATTTGGCCAAAAAGTTATAAAAGACTATTCAAAACAGAAGATTGACATCACCGAGTTGGTGAATTGGTGCTTCACTTTCTACACCTCAGAAACCTAATCCAGAATCTAAATGCTGCTGTCTATGTGCCTTATTCAGTGTATAAGGAAGGTTTCATGTCTCAGTTTTGTCCAAATTACATACTAGATATTAGACGGAATAGAGGCAGTCAAGAAAAAATGCTAAGTATGCAGTTTGTTTGAAATCCTACCTCATCTGAGAAGTTAGGCACTTAAATTATTTGGGACAATTTACCTTGAATCTTTTTATGATCATGGACACTCTTGCAAAGAAAGGAACAGTTTGATCTCTACTATGAAAAAAGGCAGTGCATACCTCAATTCTTTTTATTCCTTAGTATCAATGTGAGCATGAAGAGCAAGGTCTGAATAAATTGCTCCTTCCTCCTGAGTACTGGACAAAGGAGAATTCAAGGTCACGCTTATACCCTCCCCATTTAGGCTAAAAGGATCATCGACAGCTTGAGGACTGCCTATATATCTTCTTTTGTAGATGAATATTCAAAACTGATGGTACCATGAAGAGAGAACATAAGGAAAGTCCTGTGCATAACTTAGCAGGTGAGAAATTCACATGAAAAACAGATGTTCTTATATTTGTTCCAATTAGGGTTCTTCTTTTTTTTTTTTTTGTTTTTTATTTTTTTTAATTTTTGATCTGTATAATAAGAAGTATAGTTTGTATCTCTCATTGGGATCAGAACAAAAATACTTCAAATGAAAATCCCATCGAATGTTTTATTTCACAACAGCTTTGAATTTTTCTCTTATGTTTTGACTCATGGAAAAATATTGGTGACCTACAAGGTCAAGGAGAATTGTGAAAGTTACATTTGTATGCCAGTAAACAACACCCTAGCATACAACAAAAACTAAATCTAAGAGAGAGGAGACCAAACAAATTGACTTCCAACCAAAAACTGGATTTAGACTTGGAAATACTAAGGAGGAAAAATTGTAAACAGTGCAGGTTCAAGTAAGTGGACTGTGTACCAGCAGTGCCAGCTGTGGAGAGTGCACAGTAGCAATGTACTTTTCTGTCAATAGTTAATCCTGTTCAAAAACAATAGGCAAATATTTACAGCCCCACCCAGGCAAGTAAACTGTGTGCCAAAGATTACAGAGGTTCCTGTAACTGAAAACTTCTTAGAAGGTATTATAATAATTCTGAAAAATAATACAACTGAAATATATACAAGTATTGCAGAATAGAAGAAAATAAGAGCAACCTGGTTTTAAGAGTTACTAAAGAAATATACAGATGAGATATATATGAAGGATAGATTTTCTCATCTATAATTTCATTTTTCCTCCTATTTGGACAAAGAGTAACTATAGTGAGCACCTGATTTCAGGATGAAAATGGACTAGTATGGCACAGACACTGCCTTCAATCAGAATCACAGAATATACTGAGTTGGAAGGGACTTACAAGAATCATCAAGTTCAATTCCTGGCCCTGCACAGGACCAACCCTAGCCATCACACCATGTGCCTGAGAGTATCGTCCAAATGTTTCTTGAACTTTTTAACGCTGCACTGAGGTCTCCCCTGAGTCTCCTCTTCTCTAGGCTGAACAAACCAAGTGAACTCAGCCACTCCTCATATGGCTTCCCCTCAAGGCTCTTCACCATCTTCACTGCCCTCCTTTGGACTCTGTCTAATGGCTTAATATCTTAATATCTTTCTTATATTGTGATGCCCAAAACTGCACACAATATCCAAGGTGAGGCTGCCTAAGTGCAGAGCAGAGCAGGACAATCCCCTCTCTTGACGGGCTGTCAGTGCTTTGGCTGATGCCTCCAGGATATTGTTGGCCCTCCTGGCTGACATATTCAATTTGCCACTGACCAGGATATCCAGGTCCCTTTCCATGGAACTGGTTTCCAGCATCTCATTCCCTAGTCTGTATAAATATCTGGGGTTGCCCCATCCCAGGTGCAGAATCTTGTACTTTCCTTTGTTGAATGGCATATGGTTGGTGATTGCACCATCCTCTAATCGGTTATGTTACATACACAAGTCTAGTTTATGTCCTATTTATTAATATGCATGTTTAGATAAGGAGGTCCTCATATTGGGTTAGAAAGCTTAACTATTATTGGGGCATTTGTAAGAATTTTATATTTTTGTTAGTGATGAACCATCAGTTTATTTTGACAGAAAATATATTCCTTAAGCTGTCTTTACTTATCATATATGCTGAACTAAATTTTTTGCTGAAATTGAACATTAAATAAAAAGGATGCTGAACTACATATAAATATAAATACAAATATAAATATAAATATAAATCCATTTCATTTTACAAAAAAATACTCCCGCAGTTTGCTATTGTTTGAACTTAGTTTGGAGAAAAAACTAAGATATTTGGGGGTAGGAAGGCCCAAGACCCAAACCGAATAACCACAAATAACTAGCTACAAGTTTCTAATTTTTAAATGAACTTTACTTGGAGCAAAAGGAATAACAGTTCTTGAAACCTCATATGGTATACACATACACACACACACACACACACACACACAGACACACACACACAAAGAAAAAAAAAAAATTAACAGCAAAAAACCCCCCGAAGAACAACAAATGGACAAGAAGATGCCGGTTCGGTGGGGCTGCTGGGGGCAGTGCTGATTCCGGGGTGATGGTGGAGGCTGCTGGGGCCGATCCTGGCTCGGGATGCTGGCGGGGGGCTGCTGCTGGGGGTTGGTGCCAGCTCCCACACACACCCACGCCACTGCTACCCCAAAACCGAAAGTAAAAGAGAGCATTCCCCTCTCCCCTCACTTCCCTTTTCCCCCAGGGGAGCTCCCTCCTCCAGTGTCCCCCGGGGAACATTTCCCCCCCTTCTCCAGGTCCCATGCTTTCTCAAAGTCCACTCTGACAAGGGAAGGGAAAAAAAAAAAATCCCAATTTTAAACTATAACAGAACAAATAATAGAAAGAAGACACTACTGTTGCTCCTTTGGTTTTGACATTGTATTTATAAAAATCTGTCATGTAATTAAAATTCTCCAAGAATGAGTCATCCATGTACTAGTAACTGAAGTGAATAATTTTGAATTGCCACTGTAATGAAGCCTTCTTATTATTTCATAGTTTATGAATAAGAAAAATTTGCAATTATGTTAATGATAATGAAAGTAACTGTTACATCAAAGCATAAGGAATTCATTGAGACAAAAAGGCACTACCTGTCTAATAATTTCTAACTAATAATTTACATGAGCTATTCTGTGACCTGAAGTTTAAATAGACGACTGTTATTCCTTCTGCATATGTACTACCATCTCTAAGGAGTGCTAAAAATGTTGTCATTTTTATAAATTGAAATAAGTAGGCTTAAATGTAAATAGCATACACATTCATTACAATTCCTAACTCTTTCATTGGCAAGTTAGGAAAGAATAGAGTATTTTTTCTTGTCTTTTCACACTAAAGTTTTATTTTTCATTGTTTTCTAAGTGTCATTATAAGTGTCCTGGTTATAGTGACCAAGACCAGTTTGTCACTGTGTGGGTGTGGCTAGGACTGTGTATTCTACAGCCTCTATGTAATTTCTCATGAACTGCTAACAATGGATCATTCGCAGCAGCTTCCCGGGGCACACCTGACCCCTCAGGCTACAGGGTGGGTGCTTGGGAACTTCTTGTGAGATAAAAAAGGTTTCCTGTCTTCACACCAATGACTCAGGTGTGATAATGCCCCTCTGGAGAGCCGTTAGTACCTCCACACCCAGCCTGAGGGGTCATGTCTGCTAATGGGCCATCAGGGTTTCCAAAAATATGCCATGACTCACCCTACACAGTAACTCACCCATTGTGAAACTTCCCACCCTGGGGGAGGTACTTGGCGCTCCCACCTGAGCCTAAGCATATATATACTGGGGGTTTTGGGACTGGACTCACTCTCCCTCGCTGGATCCAGAGGAGGACCAGAGCCTCAGCAGGACTGTGACTGCCACTCTTGACCAGACCTGGACCATCATCCTCATGAACAGGTTTCCTCTTTCCTTTTACTGTGTACTCAGGGGGACCAGGTGGTGCTCAGCACAGGGGCTGGTGAGCTCCATTCTGTTTGTGCCCCAGGGTGCTGGGTTACACACCTGTTTCTGTGGGTCAAGCGGGCTTTTCCCTCTGTACCCTCGTACTTATTGTGATCTTTTATTAAATTCTAGTTCTGACTTGCAGTCTTTTTGTGAGTTGGGTTCATTTCTCCTGCCGGTTTATGTTTAAACCAGCACAAAAAGCAATTTTTCTTTGCTTGCAAATTAAGGATTTCACTTTTTTCATCAATCCATAGAGCTCCATGTTGATTTCAGGTATCAATCGATGGCTTGCAGAGCATAAGACATCGATCATTTTTAAATTTATCTTTAAATAACAGAATGTATGAATTTTACTATCATATAATCTTGCACTTAACAGTAATAAAATAGACATTTTTTTCAAAACAAATTATTCTCTTAGAATATTATGTGGACATGAATTGGTTAAATCACCTCCTGAGAACCTTGGAGGCAGCGTAAAATGTTGTCACAGAATGTTAATAAGAAATAATTGTTTTCGAAATTCTTAAAACACAGCAATACAAATCACTCAGAGTTCAGCCATCTGTGGTACTAGTCCTTGAAAAACTCTTGCTTTCAACAGAGGTGATTTGATCAATTTGTGATTTGAGCTACAGTTACAACCATATTCATTTAAAGTAAAATTAAGTATTTCCCTGTAAAAAGAAAAAAAATAAATGAAAGGAAGTGCTGTTCACCTGTGATTCAGCATTTTAATGTTATAAAATTTTTGCCTTACACTAGCTTTTGAACAAATAACTACTTGTATTTCAAACACCAGAAAAGTTCATATCCCATGCACAGTATATGCACATTCTTAATTCATAGTATTTGAATAGTCATACTGAGTTCAGCAAGATTATTCATGCTCCTATTGCTTTTTTTTTTTTTTTTCTTCTTCAATTAGGCATAAGAACAATAAACACTCATACTGGTAAGATTAAAATACAAACTATTACCAATATTACTGGTGACGGTAGCAGATTTTTAGAAAAATATTGTAACCCACAGAAAATGTACAGACTGATGCTGTGCATCCTATAACTTTCCAGACATCGGAGATTTCTTGTTCTCCTGAGCAAGATGTTGCATTTTGCCCATCGTTTCTTGCTTTTTTCTTTCATGAATTGGTCTGCTTGTCCTTACTTGAACTCAAACATGTTTTTAGCATTCACAACATCCTGCAACTTTGAATTCAACATGAATTATACACTGTATGCAGCATCAGTGGAATCAGTGTTTTTAGCTCCTTCTCTCTACAAAGGAATCTCATTCCCTGTATATTCGTAAGATGGAGACAGAATTTAGTGGTCTTTGCTGAAATTTAGTTAGCTGGACCTTTGGAAAGTTATCTGTATCTGGATAAACAATGTACAGGAAGAGAAAGAAATATACTTGTACCCTTTTTGAATATGTGGGATAGTAAACATCCTGAATTGATGATAAATTCACATATACATAGAACAGTAATGGTCTATTGTTTTGCTTAAAATGTGCAGTGTATACTTTTCTCTTGTAATACTAATATTCGAATTCTGATAAACTTTTACTGATAAAAGAATGTCTTGTTCAAAGGTTTCTCAGTCACTTACTGGTTGGAGTTCCTTAGCTGTTGTTTGGCAACACAATATGAGAACCAGAATTCTAAAGAGTACTGAACAAAAGCCTCTTGAATATAGATCAAATTCAACTTTGGATGATGTTTCCCATGGCTTTGGTAAAGCATTTGGCACTGTCTCCCACAGCATCCTCAAATTTAAGCAGACAAATTATGAATTACATAAGTAAACACTGAGATGAATTGAAAACTGGCTGAATAACCAGACCAACTTGGTTTTGATCAGCATCATAAAGTTCAGCTGGCAGCAAGTCAGTAGCAGTGTGTAACCAAGGGGCTGATACCGAGGCCAACACTTTAATATCGGCATCAACAACCAGGATGCTGGGACAGAGTTCAACCTCAGCAAGTTCTCACAGATAATACAAAATTCACAGTAGATGGTTGTTCTGCCATTCAGAGGGGTTGAGACAGGCTGGAGAAATGGGCAGAGAGGAAAGTCATGAAGTTCAACAAAGGGAAATGCAAAGTCTGTTCCTGGGTTTGATAACTCAAGACACCAGGATGCCAAGTGTCTGGTAAGCAGCTCTGCAGAGGACTTTATGTTTCTGCTGGACAGCAGTAATCTTCTCATAGCAAAGAAGTCCATAAGTTTACTGGACTGCATTAAAGAGAGTGTTACCAGCAGTTCAGGTGAGGCAATCCTTCTTTTCTATTCAGCACTGGTGAGACTGCATCTGGGCACTGTTCAGTTCTGGACTCCTGATTATGAGAGACACAAACTTACTGAAGTAAGTCCAGCAGAGAACCACAAAGATGGGTGAGGAGGGGCTGAACGCTGGGACTATTCAGCCTGGAGAAGAGAAGGCTCAGGGGAGATTTTATCAATGTATATGAACATCAGACAGGAGGGAATGAAGATGAGGGAGCCAAACTATTAGTAGAAAATATACTCAAGCTGAGTCTGCTTGAAGTGGAGAGCTGGACTAAATAATTTCAAGAAATCCCTTTCAACATAATTGATTCTGTGATTCAATGAGTCATGAACCTCATGAGGTTTCTGTTGGTCCAGTCCTCAACTTTCTGAGATCCCTCTGAACTGACATTTTGTCACTTATTGTGTCTGCCACTCCACCCAGTTTAGTGCCATTAAAAGCTTTACTGATGCTACAGCCCTATCATTGTTCAGTCCACCAATAAAGATGCTAAGAAAACAGGCCTCATTATTGGCTCCTGAATACTCTGCTTGTCGGTGTCTGCCATCTGGACATTTCCCTGTTGATCATATTCTTTGCACATAGGGATCCAATAGGTTTTCTGCATGCCTAAGTATCCATCAATTCCTTCAGGCATTACAGGTGTCTTCAGCTTCTGGTTTATATTCTGTTGTTTTGTATACACAGGACAGGAAATCACATATAAAGATTAAATGCTTGACAGTAAACACTGCTTTCCTTATGAAGCAAAGGAAAGAGGGCAGTGAAAGTATTATCAATGCTTAATTAATAACTTGTTTAAAAAAAAAGTCAATATACTTTCTGATAAAGCAAAATAACATAGGATTTGTTCTATTTACATGGTTATAAACATTGTTAGTGACTCACACATGTTACCATCTTCAATATACAGATTTTTTCCAAATGTAGTGCAATTAAGATTATAAAATTAATTAAGGAACAGAAACACTGGTATTATCTATGTATTGTTTCATTGAAGGAGATTTTAAAAACTTGCTTTAGCTACATATATGATACAGAAAATAATGGGGTTTAGATAGCCTAGCAGAGTGTGCAATTATCTAGGTAATGTGGATTTCTGTGGCAATTACTAAAATCTATTACTGGGAATTGTGTTAGTATTTTGTCATGGTATTAAGGGCTTAAAAGTGGTGAACACAAAACCTGCCAGTAAAAAAAGGTTGATGAGACTTACACAGGTAATGTGCAGGAAGCTTTTAAATGTAGTACTTGGGACATTATAGTCTTCATGAAAACAAGGCATGGTCGTATGAGATCATTCTTAATTTAAAGTCATAAAAACGGCCTTACAAAGTACTATACAAGCACAAAAGACAAGGATTCTAGATATGTGATGCCCCAGGGAGAGCTACAGAGCCATTAAAACTCTTGAAAAGAAAGTTTGATTAGATTTAGTGCCTTGGCTCAACACCGGCAATGTGTAGATCTAAATATCTGTCTAGACTAAATTCAGAAAAGGAAACAACACTTAACCTCCAAAACAACAGTAGTAGTTATTTTGTAACAGTATCACAGTAATCAGAATTCCTAGACATCTTACAGTTGGAAGNCAACAGTAGTAGCTATATTTTGTAACAGTATCACAGTCATCAGAATTCCTAGACATCTTACAGTTGGAAGGACAGGGTATGAGAGCCAAGGCATGGTAAAAAACAGTGGTCATGATTCTATTTCAGTTTCAAATAAATGTAATTTATAAATGATACATGGAGCCAACATGCTCCCACAGTGAAAGGAAGCTCAGAAATATTATCTATCAGTATTCTTTTTGAGAATTGTCTTTCTGATCCTAGCAACCACTCAGCCACATGGTAAATTCAGTCAGTCTAATTCAAGCCCTTTAAAATACAATAGCTTAAAGTAATCTGTACTGCTAACAGCAGTGGGGTATGTTTTTGTTTTTCATCATTCTACACATTCTAAGGGGGTTTATATAAGTATTTAGACATATCAAGATACACAAGTAATCTAGAGGGATTTCTGTGGTATGACTTACATGCACAATAGATTCTAACTACCTAGAGAATGCCTATCTACTTAAATATTTTAAAATCTGACCCAGTTTTGGAAGCATGTGTGAAAGAACTGCAATATGAGTAGCCTGAAGAGGGTGGGTACAAGGTAATTTGTCTTTTCTAGACAAGAACTAGAAAAGTGTTGAAGGATAACTCCTATCCTCATCCTATGGAACAGTGCCAAGGGGAACTACAGATTCAAGCTTGCAAGACTCAAGAAGTTTGGACAACTATTCAAGATCAGATGAAATGTAGGTTACTATAAAGAAGATTTAACAGGTCCAAGACAACCCTCAATACGTGGGTGGTGTCTGGGAGCTGAAAAGAATCTGAGACTGGCAGAGTACTGGGAACGCATGTTTATCTAGTTGTTGTGCTTGATAGGAGTGGAGAGAGGGTATTGGGCTGATCCAGTACAGATACACATATACAAATGCAATTAGAGTCCTAAGCACATGGTTACAGGAAAGTAAAGTGTAACTCTTAAGAACAAAGGTATGGATATCATCCACAAAAAAAGTCTGAAGTTTAAGGAGGTTAGTCTAATTATCTTTTTCCAGCATAGAAACAGGGGAGGGAAAGTACCCTTTGTGTCACAGGGTGAAGAGGCACTTGCTGCACTCCTGCAATGGGGCCTTATCAGTAAATGGCAAGGAGGGAGACAAAATATATATACAGAGACCGAAATGGGACACTGGTCAAGGGACCATACCCTCTGTGAGTACCCCACTCATTGCAGTGGGCCCTGGCCTTCCTGAGAAAGACAGAAATGTTCAATAGAAAATGCCTTAAAAAATATTGGACTGGGGAGCATAACACTAGGGGGGGGAAGGTAGAATCTAAAAAGAATTTTATGTTTAAAATATGTTAGAGGATGATTAATGAGCCTTTCTGCAATAATTAGATAATGTGGACTGTTAGACTGTTAAAGTATTCATTGGGCTAGTGAATATTCCTGGCTCATGTGTGAGGTGTGTTCCCGCTGCCTGTAATGAGATTCAGAGAATTGTAAGAGCACAAGATCCAACACAGGTCTGGTGTGACTGAGTCTGTGGCTGGGATCAAACAATGCCTGCAACATAACCCTGGCACAGCTTCCTGACATTAATCATGTAAGAAGAAAAATCTCTTAGAGACAGTCTTAAAGAAACTTCCCCATTCTCACAGAGTAGTAACTTCAGTTTATCTATTAATCCAGTAGCTAGTCTATGTGTTTTCATCCAGCCTTACACTTTAAGCCAGTCTGTTGCCCTTGCAACTAAGTTATAACACGATTACAGCTGCAATGTAAGTACTTTGGTGATGACATAATACAACAGGTGGTCGTCCTTTTTAGGTTATATGTATTTCTTTGCAGGCCTGTGTGGCAGCAGCAGCAAAGTTTCTCATCAGTAATTGCACAATTTCCATAATTAATTTAGGAACCAGGTTGTGGAGTGTTTGTTTGCATGTTAGTTTGTTTTACTAGTGGCCCGTGAATGATTAAAGTGTTTTACTTCTGAAAATATCCCACGTTTTTCAAGGTGTGTGGAGGGGATTGCTAATGTAGCAAGTGACACCTTGGTCAGAAGAGATCTGTGCTTTGCAAAAGATGCCTATTACCTGTGGCTTTGCTGTACCTGAGTCTATATAGAATCAACTACAACAAAAGCACAGAAAAAAGACAGGTGGGGACTGACCATTTTAGCTAAGAGCAGAATGGTTTATTCCTCTTGTGCCACTATTCCCCTATGAGGAAATCACCTTGCTCAGGAAACAGGAGCAGCTGTAGCTTTAACTGGGATTGCTAAGGCATCGATCTCTCACTGCCACCAGGCTTTTATGGTTTTTCTTCTAAGTGAAATAGGATGATAGCTTCTCCTTTATGTATAAGCTACTTTTTCATCTTATAAAGTCATGAATTCCCTTTCCTTATTGCTTATGAATTCATCTTGAGGGCCTGACAGTATTTTTCTAATCTTTTTGCTCTCTTTCCCTTCATTCTCTTCCAGAGGTCTTGCTTTCTGCCTGAGGTTGTCTGAATGCTTATGGATTATCTGCTTCACTACAACAAACTCTCTTCAGTTACATTAAAAGGGAAAAAAAAAAAAACAACAAAAACCAGGCAACAATTTTGGTAGACAGTCTGCTTTACCAGACCAGACAATTCCTTCCCCCCCCCAGTTAATAAGTATTTTGTGAAGAGAAGTTTTGTCAATGATCATGTTTGTTATGGTATTGAGAAAAATTTCAAGTATGATTTTGTCTACAACATGCAGAACTTTATATTTGGAAATTTTTAACAAGCAATGTTTCAGCTTACAGACTCAAGAACAGAGTTCAATTTAAAACTGCACCTAAAGATGACTATTTTTCTTATGAAAATGTCCTGAAAGTGGAGTGATATGTTTGTCAGTTAACAACATCAATGAGAATTTTTAGACCATGAATTATCCAAGATACAGCACTCTTATTTTTAAAGACTGAATAGTATGTGTTTCTACTCCATGAGTAAACCCAAGATATGCTAATTTATGCAAAAAAATCTATATGTTGATTTTATGAAGTGATTGTGATTGTTTACTATTATACTTACTTATAGAAAACTTTTATTTCCCAGATATTTTATGGTCAGTATTGGAATCTCTGAGTAGCAGTTTTATTAGATGAGAATCAGGACACAAGGGGGCGCCCTTGATTTACTTTTCTGGATTTTCGTCTACATTACTGGTATTGTAAAAACCATGGTTTTCCTTGGAATTATCCAGGACATTTTTTATAAACCTATAAAGGTGATTGAAGGGTAGGTTATTATACTTTGAGGAAGAGAAATGTCATCTTATAATTTGTTTCTTTTTGTTCAAAATAGATAATTTTTCTTACACTCAGCTTGCTACAAAATGATTACAAAAATGAAATCGTGTTAATGAATACATATTAAATCTAATATATATACAGACATTAAATTCAAAATCTTTTTTTTTAACCAGATGGATGAGATTAGTACAATGTTTGCAAACATGTTATCTTAGATGTATGGACTTTCTACAACCTATTATGAAAAATTCCACATCTGGAAAATGCTAACTGTCTTTGTCAAAATAAACAGAATGGGTTAAATAAAGTATTTCATTATTACCTGAGCAAGGCTGACTCTTCTTTTACTTTAAAGGAGTAAAATCATTGCTTTTATATGGCACAATTGCTTTGCAAGAGAAAAAAAAAAAAAGCTGTCCACTTCCTGTATTTCATCTGATTGCCTGTGTATACACTGAAGGTGATGGCTTCTTCACAGGAGGATCAGCTGAGGGTTTTTCTTGTACGGATCTGTTTAAAGTATGCAGCCCTTTTGTCTCTTTGACATCCTGTGCAGAAAAGAATTGTTCTTCAATGCTTTCTTCTAGTTCAGACTATCCTGTGGTTGTATTTAGGGCAGAATAGATCTCTTCTTTTTGGTCATATTACTTTGTACACTTATATCACCATCAGCAAGACATAACAAATTTCCTCCCTAAATATTTCAACCTAATTTCTTCGTCAGGAGGAAGAAATCAACAAAAAATAACTTCTTTCCCCTTATATACTCTTGAAGCATTAGTTGACTAATATTATGCCAAATAAATTCTGACATTTTCAATGATGCTGAGGAAAAGCACAAAAGCACACTAAAAGTAAAGTGCTTCTGAAACTTGTGCAATGAAAATAATTGTGTCCATTTTAAGTATATTAGGTAAGCAGAAAAAAATCAAACAGTCTTTCAAAATGAAAAATATTAAATATCAAGAAAAATATTTGCAAGTCTCTCAGATCAAAAACGAGTGAATTTATGCTGGTTTTACAGAGATGTTAAGGAATGTATTAACTTGAGTTTGATGATGGACTACAAGAGATTTCTAAAATGTTGGCTCACCTTAAGAAATGAAATTCTCTTTGAGAGAAACCAACTTCAAATAACTTATCTGTTGAGGCGCTGTTTGGTTTGAGGCATCTATTTTTGCAAAAGCTCTCAGAAGTTCTAGGTCCCTCTAGGGTCTTAAAGCTTGTGCTGAGCTGGATAAAATATTTGAAAGTGAGGAAAGAAATATAGTCTAATAATGGTAGTTACTAGGCAAAGCCATGTTTCAGGACAAGGAAAACAAGCTCTGAACACAGTGTGGCTTGTTCAAAAAAATGAAGGTAGAGGCCATTGTATTACCCATTTCTGCCCCACCTTCCTGCCCAGATGAGATTATTTATATCAATAGAAAATAGACATGCTGTGAATACCCACTTTGTGATTTTTTATCTATCAATAATACTCTAGCTAAAAAGGTCCGTCGCTGCACTTTTTCCCTTGGAAATTTTAATTAGGTTCATAAGGTCTTTTGCCAGAAGAGGAGTTCAGGCTCATGCACAATGTTTTCTTTTTTTTCCTTTTGTATCATGTGGATTTTGAAAAGTCCTGTAGCAAAAATTTTCAGTTTGAAATACAATCTGGATTGAGGAGCAAATGCTGAAACTTTTACTCATGTTAGTTACCTCAGCATGGACATCAAGAACTTTCTTTTTAAAAGTTCCATCTTATAGAAAAACAATTAATCTACTAAAATGATGTAGCTGAGGCCATGCTTACTCTGGTTTCAAAGCACAATGTATGACTTGTAACTAGTTTCTTTAGTTAAGCAAGTGCTATACACATCCTGTCAAAAACTAAGGAGCATTTAGCTGATTGCATTCATACACTTGAGCATGTCAAATGCCTGATGGCAAACCCCCAATAACATAACAGATTCAGTTCAAGTGCCTGGAAGAGTTGAAGTAGGTAATGATATGAGTTTTATCTGAGCCCATCGGACCTGCTCCTCATCACATGGGGAGATAGGTCATCAGATTCTTTAATGATACTTAAAAATATCTTGACCTTTCTGTAGACAACAAGAAAGTATTCTGTATATGATTTAGCAGAAATAAGATATGCACACACGGGCAGAAAAGGGACAAAATTGAAGCATTCCTGCTTTCACTTTTCCTGGCTACTGATTTATCACATAATTTGACACAGAGATGATAGTGCAGGTAATTGTGCTGATAACTTAACAATTGCAGGAAGGATTGACTTTATGTATTGTTACAATGATCTTGCCTCCACAACCTTAGACTCTGGTAAAATATACTGATTGGATTAAGCCATCTGCCATCAGAAGAAATTAACAAGGTTAGAGGTGGTAATAAGAATCCATCACATTTGTTTGCATTCAGTACCATTTGTTTACAGTGCACGTATTTGGTGAGCTGAAGGAGTCCCTGCACTGCAGTAGAGCAGAGGAGTGTATCTGTGTTCAGATTTTCTTCTTAGATGGCCAACTCATAGTTCAAATTACTTGGCTTCTACTATTCACCACCAGTCATGAGCTGTTCAAGCACCAATGGCTCATCAGAACACCAGGTTCCTGGAACAAAAGCAACTTCCCACTTGAGTAGTTTTGCCTGAAACTTACCCTCCTTCCCACATTATATGGTTCTTTTTTTATTATTTCATTTCAGCCTCCTCTTTGGTTACTCAGAACTAGGAGTCATTGTTGCATAGTTACTGAGAAGAGCTACCAGTCTGGCAGTGTCAGTACAATGGAGCAGCAGGGTACTTGACTGATTTGTTGGCTTTCTTTATTGTGGAGCTTAAAATAAGTTCCCATGAATTAAGAGAATAGATCAAGGTATACTTTTTTTAAAAAGCCTCTTTTAAAAAAGTTTGTCACAATTTTTCAGAACTGTCAGCCATCTAGAAGGAAATTAAAGTCCCTATAAGAGCAGATAGACACTCACTGACTGAAGTTTTCAATAGACACCTTGAGAATTACAAAGCTTATTTGACCAGTTCTAACAGGTATCTCTCTGTGACTTTAGAAATTTGCTTTTTTTTTAAAAAAAAAACACCTGTCCTGTCATTCTTTGATACTAGAGGCCATTGTTTTTCTTTTATACCTATCTATTTTAAATCACTAAAACCACAGGAAAAACCTTTCCAGCAATTTATCATATTTTGCTTTTGGAGTCTGTAAAGTGTACTGTAGTAAAGCATGTAATGCTAGTGAAAAGCACTGATGACTTGTTTCGGATTTTGAATTCCTAAGCAAAACACCCTTTGTTTATGGCCATGTAAATTAAAATAAACCATTAAATAGGTATGGTCCTTCAGTCAGTGAAAGACAGAACTGGATGAATACAAGGGGTTATTTTATTTATGTGACCCAAGAATCTCACCTTAACAAGCATTTCAGACCATAACATATTTTTAATTCCTCTTGTCAACTAAGAATGATTTCAGAAGACAAGCCTACAAGATGAAGACTGGTAGAAAAATTTCTGAGTTAGTGAAGAGCTGGCATGTATTAATGGCATTGTACAAGAATGTCTGGATCAGCTCCTACCTGAACTCCATATACTTTTCATTATTGTGAATATGAAATCATGCTGCACTCTTGCAAGCTTTCCCTGTGAATTGGACTTATAGACTTCAGCCTGTTGGTATTCAAATGTAGCTGTTTACAGTAATGTTTACAATAGTAACTTGACACAAAGTTTAAGTATTTTGAAATAATTGCAAAAAGTCTTTGTAGCCAATTATACAGATGTGCCTAAAGTGTGTATAGCCTAAACTTTAGTGTTATTTTTACATACTTTCATATAATGGAGTGTCATGACTGCATAACAACTAATATTCTTTTTGACAAATAATTTTAGAACATCTAAAAACCATCAAGTTCCTATGCCAGATGGCAAAATCTGTGTCATATAATTCTCTATTTAACTGTGGGTTGTGTTGCAGCTTTGAATAACCTGGCATGCAGGAGATTGGCTGAAGCCCAGGAGCCCAGAAATACAAAATCATATATTTTGAGGAAGTGGTATGGAAAAAACTATTGAATGTTTCTCAAAACATAAAGGTTAAAACTGTCAGTTATATGCAACAAGTTGACAGTGTCATTAGAATTCTATAGTGATGTCTTAGAGGAATTTTGGCAGTATATCAGAGTGAAGAAGTAGTGATTGAATATGCAGATTTTTGAAAACTGTCTATAGCCTAAGCTGCTATACTGAAAACAAACCTCTCTGTGCCTGCCAGGAATTTAAAAAGAACTCTTGTGGAGAGCTGACCTGCAGTCATTGATGAAATAATCTAAAGTAATTACAGAGCATTACAATATTTCAGAGTAAACTAGTGCAGTTTGTGCATTTCAAAATCTCTAGTTGTTAACGGGTAACAAACAGAACACTGAAGCAAAGCACGGTTGACAGACCTTAGAATATATGAACTTCAAAACAGTGCAGACACCTGATTTTACAGACTTCATATTCTGAAACAGTCAAGGGTGGAAGGGAACTCAAACTTTTTTAAAAAATCAAATTCTAAGGATTTTTCTGGTTGTACTTGTTAAAAACTAGTAATTCATCAATGGGGAAGGATAAAAACATAATTTACAATTCTGAGTGGACATATTAAACTGAAATACAACTTTGTTCATTATCATAGTGTTTGCATGTCCATATAAAATTTAGAAAATAATTCCTTCTGTTTTTTATAATGGGGATGGATCAATACTTTATTGCAGATCCATGGAATACAATAGTATGTACATGTACTATTCCATTTCTATGATCAGACAAATTTTTTATGCATCAGACTGGAAGGATAATGCAGTTTAAACTATTTGAAATGGTCTTTGAAAAGCTGTGGTTCTAACAAGCATCATTGTTTAGCACTGTTGTACTTAAGTCTTTTAGTGGGTGTATAAGTTATTAAGCTTACAATGATGTTATTTCTGAAAAGTTCTTTAGTACCTAAAGTCTGAAAAACTAATTTAAGAGAATGGAAGAAAGAAGTTTTATTCTGTGGTTCAAGCAATTTTTTGAGCTTTTTTTTCTTGAGAACTCAATACTCGTGTTGGCCTGAGTTTCCTGGAGGAGTGACTTGCTGCTTTATATGGTATTTGATTTTCTCATTTCAGGGTAAAAGACTTGTACACATGAAGGTAACTTTGGTTTGAAACAGAAGCTTTGGCACTGATTGTCCCTTCATAAAAAAACCAAAACAAAACAACCAAACAAAAAACAACCAAACAAAAAAAAAAACCACAAAAACCAAAAACCAACCAACCAACCAACCAAAAAAAAAACAAAAAACCAAAAAACCCGAAACACCAAACATAATAAAGACTTACTTTTGATTTTAAATAGTATGTACGTGCAAATGAATACAGAAATAACTGAAGAAATTAATTACAATCAATGTTATTTGAAGTGAAATTAACACCACTAGTAATAAAATTTATCCACAGCAGGAGGGTTGATACTACAAGATCTTTAAGGTCCCTTCCAACCCAAACTGTTTGTACTATTTTATGATTCTATGATTCTATGATCATATGAAATTCAACAAAGTCTGAGGGGTGACCTCATTGCAGTCTACAGCTTCCTCAAGGGAGGCAGCAGAGCGGGAAGTGCTGATCTCTCTGGTAATGAGTGATAGGACATGAGGAAAGAGAATGAAGCTGCATCAATTGAAGTTCAGATTGGACTTTATGAGAAAAGTTCTTCACTGAGAAGATGCTCAGTCACTGGATAAGACTCCCTGGGGAAGTGGTCACGGCAAGAAGCCTGCCAGAGTACAGAATCTCTTGGAGATATTGTTTGTCAGGCAGTTAACTGCAAGGAGAAGGTCCCATCCAACCTGAGATACCTATGATTCATCCCAGGTCTAGTTTGCTTTTCCTGTTGAAGAATACATTATTATTAGGAGAAATTCAACCCTGTGCTGCCCAGGAAAGCTGACTACATTAAGCTTAGCAATAGGTTTTTAACTTCTCCCTCCCCCTTCTTCCTGCCCTGCCATTTCTGATAATGGCTTTAGAATGCCTACCTTGGTTTAGATAAATAACTGCAGCATTAAGTCAGAGAATTCAGTGTTTGAGCTAGACCGATCAGCTTCCTTCTGCATTCTGTTCAGTGCTCTATAACCTGATATTGTCTCATTATGATAGACTGAAAGTCTTTCACGTTTTTTTTTTGTTTGTTTGTTTGGGTTTTTTTGTTTGTTTGTTTTTTTTTTTTTGGTTGGTTGGGTTTTTTTGTTGTTGTTGTTTGTTGTTTGTTGTTTTTTTCCTTCTGTCCCTTACTAACACAGTGGTTTGGAAGTTGGAGAGCCAGGACGAGATAGCTTGTTGAAGCCCAGCCCCCCACTACGTGCTCTCAGAGCCAGCTAAAGCCTAAACAAAGGGATGGCTAATAGCTTTGTATTCCATAGGGTTGACTGGGGAGGAGGATTGAGGGAGGTGGGGAGAGAGAGATGTTTTCCTGGTGCTGGCCCACTTCTCTCCTTGGTCTGCGTGGGTGCTGGCCACCGTTTGCTGGACTGGTGGAAACACTGAGAGGAGGTCTTTTTTCCGGCTTGCCCCTCCAACTCCGTGTGCCTGAGCCGCTCTTTGGAGAGAACAGTCACTACAGACTGTTATATACAACATTCACTACAGACTCCTTGAGGGGCCGACACCATCTGCAGAGGAGTTGCTGCCCCCTCCCATGCCGCAGCACTTTTTCGGATGAAGGATGGTAGGAGAGAGTCCTCCCACTGCCCACAGGAAAGGTTTCATCACGTCCCTGTGCCCCCAATTCCACGTGAATTTTGGAGTCAACACCTCTTCCTGGTCTCTGACTTTGCCTTGCCAGAGCCCGTGGGTCATCACTGCAGCTGCCTCTCGAGGCATGGCTTCACCTTCTGCTGTCTGTAACTATTACTGCACCAAAGGGGCAGAGAGAAGATTTGTTTGAAAGTTTTGGTTACAGTGTTGCTGTTGGTTCTGTTCTGGTTATGGTTATATATATATATATATATACATGTATATATGTGCATATATATATACATAGTAAAGGACTATTATCCTTTCCTATACATTTTCTGATTAAAGTCTCTTAATTTCAAAAGTTGTGGTAGTTTTTGGGAAGAAGTCCCCTTCTGAGTCCAGATAGACATCTTAGTTTCTTTTAAACTGAGACAGCCAGTGATATTACCTTAGCCAACTCATACCAGGAATGGTTTATTCCATAAAATTTACATTATTCAGTGATTTGACTAGTTATTAAGAATTGATCTTTCCAGAAGTGCAAAACAATATGTTGTTTATAGTGCAGTTACTCAACAGGAGTCAGCAACTGATGATTCATTACCATAAGCTACAGTTTGCACAATTGCTGGAGATTATTAGTTAAGAATTTTGATCCAATCTTAAAAGACAACTTACAAGTTCATGACTATTCTGAAGGCAAAGACCCCAGGCAGGAATCATCTCACTTGGCTTTAAACATCTACAGTTGGGATGCCTGCCCTCAACTCCACTTCTGTTCAACTGAGAAATATGTGCATTTGTTACACAGTTCATCTGACCAAATGTAGCTGTAGACCTTAAAATGAGATGAGTTGTACTGTAGAAGCTGTAATTGCTCTCCATGTTCTATAAGGGGAATCTAGACAGATGATCTGAGATACACTGTCTGATGCCACTAAAATGCAAACAGATACTCTCAAACTCCTCCTACTACAAAGCCGATCAGTTTTCTCTTTCAGCTTACAAACACCGAGATGGACTGCCTCTCTTCCAATTCAGGCATCTCTTTTCCCCAGTCCTTCACTAACTTCTCTTAGATGGTTCAAAAACACAACTTGAAGACTTACTTATACATGGAGATGCTTACAATTCAGTGATAAACATATCTTCTACGTCAGTTTTTACTCTTTGGCCTGTGTCTGATGGAGATATCTCTGCACTTGGTGCTACAGCTCTGCTAAAGAAAAACACAATTTTTGAAGGTATGTCTTGGCTGTAAGGATGGATTGTGGTTGATCTGTCCAAGAGTATGTAAGGTACTAGGATTTTATCCACAGAAACTCTGCTCTATTTATTTAATGTGCTGATGTGGTGGATGTCCCTTGCACACAACCTCTTATTTTTCTTATCAGAGAACTGCATGGGTCTCTGAGAATAAGTTAACTGCACTGTGCTTTGTAATTGTAGCTAGAACAATGTTGGTAACACACCCGTGTTTTGACTACTGCTGAGCCAGTGCTGCACAGCAACGGCAGTATATCTTCTAACTTGCCCTCAAATGGCCAGTAGGCTGAGAGTGATTGAGGCTGAGAAGGGAGATAGCTGGAACAGCTGACCCAAGATGACTAAAAAGGTAGTCCTTACCAGATGACATCATGCTTGGCATTAAATATTATGAGAGAAAATAGGAGCAGAGTGGGCATTTGTTATTAAGGCATTAGTCTTCTGGACCAACTGCTAAGCATATTGAGGCCCTGCTTCCCAGGAAGGGAGAATAAATCTCTTTTCTTTTTCCTTTGCTTTGAGCACTGCTTTTGCTTTTCTTTACTAAGCTGCCATTGGCATAATTATTACTCAATTTTTAAACAGATGAAGAAGATGATTTTTGTAGGAAAAATCTTAGCTGCAAATTGTTTATTCAACTTTAATTATCAGATGAAACAGTAATAAATCATTTAATGAAGCTCTCACAAATTTTAAACTGCCTTGAAGCTATGGACACCTAAAATTTCCCTCTTTATAAATGTATATGTTTAATTAATAACCATATGTTATATATATATATATATGCCATAAACGGTTGGCTTCCTTTTATTTGAAACTATGCCCGAAGTTTATTACTTTCTAGTGAAAAAATGAAAGATTATGCTTCATAAGTTAAAATAAACTGAAATTGATGATCCTGAGACATATAATATAAATGGAAACAGGACAGAAAACCTAGTTCTGAAAGTTGCTTCATAAATAATTCATGACCTTTCTAGAAATAGTCCGTAGCTTTTTATGACATTTTGTAAGCCCTAAAGTTTTTATTGCCATGAGTTCTATACTGCTGAAGTTGTAAGCTACTTTTGACAATATATAAACTTACAGTTGGAAGGGCAGTAAAACCAGGCATCTTTGCCCCTTAATGCACATTGATTAGGTTGTTTCTCAGGCATTTCTAATTAGCTGACATGTTCCACATAGAATTCAGTACCTGATGTAATTGTGAACTAGCTAACTATGAAACAACAACAACAACCCAAACCAAAAATCCACACCTAACCAAAAACCAGATAAAAAGATGGAGCTGCATCTGGAAAAAGCTTAGAGCTGATAGAGTTGCACTAAGAATTCACAAGAAATAATAAATGCAATTAGTTTTCAGGTTCTTTCTCCTTATTTAACATACCTAAGGTTGAAGCATTACACTGGGAACTGATTACTCACATTGTGTTTTACCTCATTTCCATTGATTGTGATAATTCAAAGCTTAGTTTTTATTTCATAGCTAGGACTGAGAAGAGAAATAATTCCTTTCAATGGCTGGTTAAGCATAAACAATTTCTGACATATATGACATGTTCTTGTTAATTTAAAATGGAATTATTGCAAAAAAGCTTCCAATACATCATCTCTCAATAATTTTAATAGTTAAATTTTGCCAGAGTGTTTTCAGAAATCAAACCTGTAAGAGGCAAAGAGAATGGCTTTTGTTTTTTTCTATTTGTTTTTGTGTGTTTGTTTTTGTTGTTGTTTCTGGTTTATTTTTTTTGTTTTTTTTTTTTTTAAAGAAAGTTTTCCTACCACCCTTTATTTCCCCAGTTCTAATTTACAGCAAGAAGATAGTTTGAAAAATCTAACAGAATTATTAGTGTTTTTTGGAAGCAACAATATTAATATAGAACAGCATGTTCATTTGATACAAAACTGGGAATTATACTTAGGGTATCAAATTTAAATTCAAGGATACTGGGACAAATGTGCAAGTCACATTAAGATTCATGAACAATAATTCAATGTCTTCCCAAATGTATTTAATCTGGGAATCCATCTTTTACATTTTGTTCAAACTTACTGAAGACCTATATTTTCAGATGGAAGGTTATATAAGTGAGTAAAACTGAATTGCATAGTCAAAACGAAACCAAAAAAA
>VXBX01003378.1:19129-42048 GCA_013400415.1 Scytalopus superciliaris | reverse complement strand
TATATATATATATAATTTCTTACCCCAACTACCTGAAATGGGAATACCTTTTTTAAAAATGAGGTATTCTGCTGGGAAATAATTAAGTGGAGAAAAGTGACTCCAAGTTTCCTTAAACAGCCTTTGAAGAACTATCAGGGAGAGAAATGATCATCCTAAAATAATGCAATGGAAATGCAATTCCTTATTCAGAACCAATTTTTCTTTGTAGTTTGGATGTGTGGGTATTTTTGTTTGTTTGGTTGGTTGGTTTTTTGTTGTGTGTNGCAAAAGGGGAGGCAATTAAAACTTCCCAAAGATTACAAAAAGTAGCAATGGAAAATATTTGTTGAACCAGCAAAAATTTTCAGGCTGGTAAAAGTATTTTAAGCTACAAATGTCAGAGGTGTGATTTGTAAAATTCATTGATGCAAATAATTTCTGACAGTATCTTAAACAAACCTACCTAGTGTCCAAACTGTAGAAGTTTAATTTAAAGTTTTTTGGGGTTTTTTCTTCATTTCAATGTGACTGAAGTTATCTTTGAGGTACGTGAGAGAAATTCTGAGAGCACATTTCTCAGTTTTATAAGAAATCTGAACTTGGTGCACTAGTAGAAACCCAGACTATGCTATACTTAGATGTATTACTAAATAAGTATGTCAGGTAGCTTCAGACTATGTGTCAATAAAAGCAGGGTGAAAAGAATCTATAGAGAGGGGTAAATATGCACAAAATCCTTCTAGCTAGAGCTACATTTGTAGGGCACAGAAGGATGAGATCAAAGTTTTAGAAGCAGACATGGGATAGAGAAGGGAAGGATGTTCCTTTCTTTTTATCCCAGATACTAGGTTAAATATGAGTGTTATGCTACTCCTCAGTCTGACTGTAATTTCTTTATGTGGTACTAATTAATTTAACAAGCTTTTCATCTTGACTTCTAATGTCATGGAGGTCTGGAGAAAACGATGAGACGAAAGCTGCCCACTAAAATGTGCACAGAAGGATAGCAGAATGAAAAGGACAAGACTTCATTCTAAAGGAAGGAAGATCATTTCACTTATTTCCACTCTAAACTTACTTCTCACAGGCTTTGAACAGAAGAGATTGTCTTGGCAATTGGCTTCATCAAGAAGCTTTATTAGGTTACTGCAGATTAGGGAAACTATTTAATTCAAAAGCTGTTCACAATTCCCATCTTCTCTGTGAGATAACTCCTTTGTCCGGTCTTTCTTATTTGAATATATACACTAGGGAAATATATTTTTCTCTATAACATCATTGTAGTTTTAAATGTTTATATATTCATAGATATTCATCATTCTAGCAAGTTAAATTCATATTTTGCATTTCCCCTTCTGGGAATATTAAAAGTTTGTTATGCTTCATGGATTACAGTCATAATGATGCTTGATAAAAAGCACTGAAAGGGAAATCTGAAGATTTAGTTTTAAGTAAAGTTTTGAGACCTGCAGAAGAACTTAACCAGAACCGTAATGTGGTGAGTGTAGATAAACTTTTACAAGAGATGTAGCAGACATGAATCTTGTCCCTTTGATGCATACAAGCATATAAATCTGAAGCCCTCAAAACATCATTTTAGATGAAAAAAACTCTTTGCATTGACTTACACAGTATTTTTCTGTTGAGCTTTATGTCAAGCACATTAGTAAATGTTGAAAAGTTGAGTTCCAAAAAAAGAAGAGATTTTTAAAAGCACATTTTATATACATATACAAAAAATATCTTTCTTTATTTGCAGCATAATTATTGTGTAAGTTGTGTATTCCACTGGTGGCAATTTTTTTTCCTAACTTGTATTTTAAAAATAGTTTTGAACTTTGACTCTTGAATTTTGAGTTAAGACTTTCAAGGAAACAAAAATAATGCTTGAACCTTTACAGTTCCCAACATCATTCTNGTGTGGAGGGGGGTTGTTGTTGTTTTATTTTTATTTGTGCAATGATTTCTGTGCTCTAGCTTTTTGATATTACTGTACCTGATACAGAGACTTGTGGTTTTTCTGCATTATTAAAAGACTTTCATGGCTTTGCCAACATCTATGGTTAGACACTGACAAGCAAGTAACCTGTAACCTATCAAGAAATTCTTCAACACTTAATCCTTTACTAAAGCTCTAAGTTATCAACTCTCAGCTGGGTTTAACTCTCTCTTCTGTGAACACTATTCAGAGCAGAGTTTTTTCAAACACTTAAGGCACTTCAACATGAATTGTCAAACACTGCTCAACAGTTATATACAATAATGTCTCTGTATGTTCAGCAGCAGATATTTATTAATCTACCAGTTTATTATTTCTTTAATTTGTATTTTTCAATTAATTAATACCTATATATTAAGTCCTATGTAGAAAAGTGCAGTGTTGGGAACCAGGTTATTCTCTGACATTAATCAACATATAATTCAAGCAGGCTATCTTTAAGCCATAGTATCTCACTTTAACTTGCAAGTGACTTTGTTCATCCTGCATCAGCTACATAGCTGAAACTTTCCTATATCAAATGCCACTGAATAGATAATGCTTCTTTATTCTAAGGACTGAGAGTTAAACAGAACTACTGCAATCAAAATTTGTCCTATGGAGCTTATGGATTAATTTTAAAAGGATATTATCAATCTGATAATTGGATTCATTTTGTAATTTGATATAATCCTTTTTCTAAAACAGATTGTGTAACCCTCCTGCCAAGAATTGACAGGCAGCAACAAAGGCTGGAACAAAATTTAAGGGATTGCTTTTAAAACACCGTCTCAGGCAGACTAAGGATAACTGTATTAAGCTTTTGGTACTCAAATAGTGAAATCTTCCATTCACAGACATGAATTAAAGTTTAATAAATAGTATTTTTATTCAAGCCATATAAAAGCCCTAACAAATGTACAAATAAATGAGGGGCAATAATAACTAATTCTTAATATATAATTGTAATAGTTTTATAGTCTTTCCTCTAACAATTGATTGTCAGTTGACTTACTCTTTCTGCCATAAGCTTCATTTACATTTTAAAGTTTTGAAAACCTTCTAGTGGGACTTGGTTTTGTCAGCAGTACCCATATGCATAATCTCTTTTACTAGAGAAGGTCCTTGTTCTACTAGCAGCCATCACTGTTTGTCTCTTATGCTGCTCTTGTGTCTTCTAGCCATGGCTCTATCGACTCTGCACTCTTCCAGCCCCTCTAGAAAACTACAAAATACATACTAACATATTTTAAATAGCTAAGGATAAAAATTGGTTTTGTATTTAATTTGAAAGAATATTCACAGAACTGGAAAATAAATTGAAAAATAAATGCCATCTCCCATTACACAGGAGGTGTATGTACTCAAAACTTCCTGCCTTTCCTCCTACTTTGAAGGACCCTTACATAAAAGCTGCTGATTTCTTTGCCTCTTGGACTTTTGCATTTCAATACCATAAACTTTTTCTATAGGCTGAATGACAACTCACTACGCTTAGATAGAGTTAGGTGGCTTAGATTTCCATGAACTGCTCACATTGTAAACATTCTTATGCTATGGACTGTTTTTTAACAGGAATGCCTTTCAAACATAGTGATACAATACTATCAAAACAAGCATGTCTAAGGCCTACCCATCAGCCTTTCCATTTGTTTTGTTTCCACTACCCCATCTGTCACTCAAGCTATTCCCCTTTTAGGGTTGTCCTCTTCTTTAGAGTTCTCTGAAATCATATTGGCGGATATGAGGGTTTTGCTTACAGTTGAAACCTGAGACATCAGGTTTACATGGAGTTAGTGCTTCTGATCCTTTGAGATAATAAAATCTGTAAACTGCTATGCTTTGTGGTCAATGTGTTCTCTTTGCTAAGTTTAAAGAGTGGCTGACAGAGATAAAAGACAAGTTAATGTTCCACATGTGCATTAAGAGATACTTCACCCAGACAGACAAGTACTTCTGTCATACCCTAACCCCTCAAACAGCATTCATTCATGACAACAAATCACTGAATATGAGATGGTCAGATTGCAGATATACAGATCAAAATCTATAGACTTAACATCTCTCAGTGATATAAATTAGTAGTCTTAGTCTCCATTTAAATGCATATAATATTACTTTAAAATCAGGTGGGTTTTGTTCACCTGAATCCATTTTTGTTTATTTCTAATGGAAACATTACAAAAGCATGAATTATCTCTTTGCCAAGCTGAAATAAGGGTCTTTATAATGACTGTCCATCAGTCTGACTCTTCCCAGTAAGCTACTTAAATTTATGAAGACTTGAAATGTATAGGTCTTTTAAACCACACTTCTACAAACTGCTTTAAAAGCTTATGTGACATTACAATNCACAGATAAGCCAGGCCCAAACACCGGGAGCTCATCAGCGTGCGAGCCCGAGAAGGAAAAGAAGCAAAAAGAGAGAGAACACCTCCTCCTTCGGTTTATATACACCTGATTACGTAAAGAGATGGGATGGAATACTTCCTAGATCTTGACCCTGGTTACCAAGGAAGGCCTACAAAAAAACAACCCATCACAACAATGGAGAAAGTAGTGTTAACAAAACAAAACAAAAACCAAAACCAAAACCAAACAAAAAAAAAACCAAAAAAGTTGAATTTCTGCAAAACATCAATTTGTCTTTCATTGTGCATGTATTTTAAGAGATTCAATTCTTTTCTCATAGTAAAATATATGGGCCTGACTTGCTGTTTTATCATTTTCTGCAAGTGTATTTTGCTGAATTCAGCTCAGTACTCATGTAAATTTGGAGTAACAAAATGAAAGATCATAGTGTTTTTAATTTCTGATCCATCAAGTTGCTTTCCATCCCTCAGCCAAATTTAGATGGTTTGACAGCTGAATCTACATTTTTAGTTGCAGTGGCAGATGTAATGAGAGCTATTACTGACTCTCAGATGTGACAGACATCAGGTCTCAATTCTTGTGTGCTTATCGTATACTGATTATGAGGGAAGTAAAAGGAAAAGGACATTGCTAAGGGTCTTGGCTTGATCATTTCTAGCTAGAAGGTCAGTTCTCACCTGATATGCAACATCAAACATATGGCCTGGACATTTCCCTGCAGATTTTCTTGACACTGTTAGAAATATATGATAGAGAGGGTTTTTTATACAAAGTTAGACATCTGTTATGCTGCTATACATTTGTGTACTCCTAAATCAACAAATCAGAAGGGAGCACTGTGATCAGGTCATGGACAACCCAAAATTAATTCTTAATTAATTAATTTAAATTGCAGTATATGTATAAAGAAAAAAAATCCTTTCATCCCTGTCTTTGTTCCCTTAGGAGAGCTATGTTGCATAGTGTTAGATTTGCTTAGCATGTCTGATTGCACGTAGAAAGAAGGAGTCTAAAAGAAAAGTCATGATAGATTGAAGTAATGTTTTTTTCTGATCTTTCATTAAGCATAAGAGAGTTCTGTATTCACAGTTCTTCCTATTTTGCTTTTAAATATTTTGTTTTAAAGACAAAATCAGGAAATATTCTCCCTTCAATAAAATGACAAAATGGGCTAATATATTAAGGAAATCTGGCACAAATTTTCCATAAAAATATCAGTTCAGATGAAACGAATATAGTATGTTACTATACCAGTGGTACAGAGGAGTTTTACTACAGGACAAAAATATTGTCAGCAAAATAACATGGTCTGTTACATAATATGTCTGTATCACTGCACTTGCTCAGGGTACATATATGTGTGAAGTACTGAGCAACAAAGAAAAGCAAACAACTGGAAATATTTAATTCACTTTTCAGTAGCAGAGATCAATTATGTTGCTCATATATGAGAATTTTGCCCATGGTCCCTCTCAGCTACTTTTACATATATTATTAGTATCTTTTCCTTCTGTGGATGTAGCTTTTCTGCTTCATTTGTGTAGAAGTAGAACACTATCAGATTGACAGCTCCCTGAAACAGCTTTCTAAAAGTTGCAAAATGACTTAAAGAGAAAAAAAAAAAATTGCAAAAATGTCAGTTTACTTATTTTCACCATCATAAAGAAGGGTGATGGATAGGAATGTACAAAAGTGAATGCTGATAGTGCAAGTCCTTAGTTTTTCCTGTTAAAAAGCTCTTGCAGGAGCAGTGAGTTTCACAGGCATCTTTTAAAATACAGAATCAAAAAAAAAAAAAAAGTATATTTATGCAGTAGAAATGAAAATCTGTAATATTATATGCCTGTTCTAGTTAATTGTTCATAGAATCATGCAATTTTGCCTTTTCTAAAACATTCCTAGGCAAATATTTATCCTTACACCTGCCTATCTCATAGACTATTGCATTTTAATCATTTGCAGTACCATGAACACAGACTGAAAGTGAAATCTCCAAATATATTGTTTCTATCTATAATTAAAAAATGTTTAATTACATTTAAAGGGCATCTATTACATGATCAGAGTCACCTAAAATGGGGCGCAATATTTGGTCTTACCCCTTAAGTTTGAAAAATTTAAATTAATATTTTGTCTTGGCAAAAGGTCCCACAAACTTCTCCTTTGTTTAGAATTTAAATTCCATGATGGCTTTTATTAATCAATAGCCAACATGATTGCATTGAAATAAAACTTCAACAGATATGAGGGCAAGATTAATTTGAAAAAAACAGTATCAAAATATGATGTCATCACAAGAGCGGTGACTAGGTGTGAAATAGTTTTCAGTATGAAAAGAAATAATCTACTAGTAAAAACTTTCTAGGTGCCTTTGAAATCTTTCTGACTTATTTAAAACAGCATTCTGTGTATTTCTGGCTTCTATTATTACTTATTCTACATTATTCTAAATCAAGTATTTTGGCTTCTAGCAATCACCACTTAAGTACTTAAGTACTGATAAGAGGACTGTCAAGATTCTCATATTGAAGATTCAAACACTATTTAAAAAAACGATAGGCTTCTACTCTGCTAACACCTTAATTCAGTTTCACCTTAATTCAGCAGAAATTGATAAAAGAATACTTGTGCAATACAATCATTATTAAAATAGCCAGACATCTTGAAAAACAAACAGAAAATACCAATAATTTTACATTTTGAATAAATAAAAGAAACTATATTCACAAAGAAGAAGGAAATTATTGAAGACCTGATGAAAGAAGAAATCTAAGCTTCTTGACCTAATTCACCTAGACTTTATAATGTGTTTCAACATATTTGTATTCTTCAGTCTGTATTCTGGCTGCAACTTGACACCAGAAAAAAATCCAATTTTCAACTCCCTATATAAAATCAAAATTGCTTGTGATGTAAGGCCAAGTGAAAGAAATATTCTTGAGTCTTCCTTTAGGGTGTGGGAGATAAGTACTGAAATACCATGACACTGTATACGTCTCAGACAGCAGAATCCTACAGTTATGATGACATTGCTAAATAAAGGAAGGTGGGGGATTGGTCCTTGGTCCAAACCCAAAGGACAACAAGCTGGTTTCCACCCACACTGCTGAGGAGTGGGCTTTTCTGTGGTGCATTTATTTTGAAGAGAGCTCTTTAGGACAGTACAAAATGATCCTGACAGTGAACTGACAGTTAAATACTATGTGTATGAGATTCAGTGTCAGCATCCTAAGATGCCATGTCTGTGGTTAATTTTGGGCATGACCTAGAAAAGAAGAATAGAGTTATAATAGGATTGCTACTGGACTCTGCTTAGTACAGAAATATAACTCAGACTGAAGCAAATTCAAGATCAGTATTAGCTGCCATTTGATATGAGTGCCTGGGATATTATGTTTTATAGGAAACAAAATGCCCTCTTCCCAGGTGAACTAATTAAGTCCTTCAGAAAACTCATTATTTATTTCATTTATGGGAAAGAACACTGGATCAAATCCTTAACAGAGTGACTGCTGAACGCATCCAGTATTCCGCATTAATATCTGGAGCCAAATTTCTTCTTCAAGTAATCTATTAAATGAATGAGACTTTTATCAGATAATATAGTCTCTTGCACTTGAAATAGTAGTTTGGCAGAAATATCCCTAAATGGAAACATAAAAATATTAAAACTGACAGTTAAAAATTATTATAAATTCTTTCGCATTGTGCTGACATTGGATTGCTACTGAACGTATCAGAATCCTAAAATTGCCTAACCCACTTAACATCTTAATTTACACATTATGTGGATTCACTGAACAGTGCTTAAATAAAATTAAGGTAGGTACTACAGAAAATGACAGATGAGAGTAATAGGATTATGTTTGATTTCCTCCAAATTTGACTTCATTTGTTGTGATAAATAGCAGTATGACAACATATTTCACTGTCAAAATCTCTCTCAATATTTTGAAATAATTATGAAAGGAATGAATTATTGTAAGTATTCTGAACCATTCAGAAGATTTCATATTGATACTGTTTCTTTCAAGAACTTGAAACTATTTTGCAAGTGATTCAGGTTTTAAAAAACAACAGATTTTCTATGTGAAGAGGTATTGAATTCCATATTCCTTAGAATTTGAAGTGGCTAAAATTGCTTATTCACTGATAGTACTTCAAAAAGAGGAGAAAGTTGCATGGGAACTCTTGAATAAATTATAAAATATATTTCAGCAAAAGTTTGCTTAAAATGTGAGAAAAGTATTTTCCAGTTAGCCATGTTCAATTTCTTTATGTGTTGAAAGAGAAGTGATGTGTTTAGAAATGCTTTGCTTTTTTGTATGGGAAATCTTGGATGTATACCTGTTGAGGTAAATACTTTACAATGACAGAAATCATATTTCCCATAACAATAGTACAATTAAAAGATCTAAATCATTTACATTTCTATCCCTTTACTATTACAATGTTCCAAACATTTTCTCAAAGCATTATACAAAACTGGAAAGGACTGAAAAAATTAAGGATAGCTTATATGTGAAACACTTGTGTCACAGAGGGGATGCTATGGTGTGCTTGGTTTCTTCTTACATGCATGGGTTGTTTTAAATGTCCTTCCAAACTAATCTGCACTTTCTGATATTGGTCTCTAAAATAACGCTTGTAAATCCCATAAGCACATCTTCTTCAACAGGTTTCCTCAATGTCAGTTTTTCATTAAATGGCAAAAAGCATGACACTTCATTGATGGCAATTGATTCAGAGCTTTGCAAGTTGGCAGTCCTGGCATTTTTTTATTATCAGTACTTAAGTGATGATTGCTAAAAGCCGTCTTGTGGAATCACCTCCATTGTGCCACACTATCTCAGACACAATTTTATTTTGAGACATCCTTTAAAACACTTGGGAAGAAAATACCATGTTATAAATGCTATCAACTAGGCTAATAGCAGTAGTAGGTTACAGTATTTTTTGTCCCGTATGGGTTCATAAGGATTTATAAAAATGAGAATTTGTGCATAATGCTACAGTAATCTTAGACATAGTGTGACTGATGTGTTTTACACATGATAGGGGGTGGAGGCATGAAATGTCTCAGTGCAACTCCTTGAAGACTGAAGCATTCCCTACCTAATTATATATATATATTTAACTCTAAAAAATTCAAATGGAAATTAATGATATTGTTCAATAGAACCTTTCTGAAACCTTCAATTTTGTGTAATCTTGATATTTTGAGTTCTCATTTAAGTTATGGAGGAAAAATAATGTAAAAATATTAATCTTGAAATATGGGGAGAAAAAAAAAATCACTGACTCAAGTTCTTTGTGGTGCTCATCACAATAGTTTGCAAGCATACTGAAGAGCCAGTCCACACCTTTGAAAGAGCATGCTTCAGTGTAGATGAATAATAACTAACTGTGATGGACAGTTACATAAAACAGAGCCTGTAACTATTCCTGGACTCTGAGGCCAAGTCTGAATATCTTTATGGTATTTGGCTGTGGGTTTCCTCCAGGACACGTGATGCCCCTAAGGCATAGGCACAATTTTGGGAGTGTGTTAGTCTGGAGTGTCTGCAGTGAAGGGAAGCTGAGCCGTAGCCCAGTGCCTGTTGGAATAGTGTTAGAGGACTACAGAGTACGGAGTATAAACCGATACACTTTTATCCACACTGCCTTTTGAAAGAAGTAGTTTAAAAGGTCCAAAATGATTTATGCTATTCATACAGAGTATACTTATACTAGTAAATAAAACAGATCAGAGGCAGCCATCTGACCTTATTAAGAAGTTACAGGCCATGGCTTGTGTCTATGTTGATGAAACAGGGTGGCCATAACCATATTATCTACTGAGAATAATCTCAGTTACATGCAAATTTAGTCTTGCCTGAGTGTTGGTTCAAAACCACAAGTTAGGATGGGCTAAAAGCAAATCAAAGGCAATGCTAATAATTTAAGAGCATGAAAATCTATGCTGTGCCTTTTGCAACCAGACTTGCCTATCTTGCATTGCCCTTTTTAGCCAATCAGTGCACTTGCAGCAAGCATGGGTAGAGCCCTTCCCAAATCTTTGTTCATGAAGCCTAGCCATGATAATGATGATGAAAATGATGATGAAAATTTCATACCAGTGGTAAAAGCAATCTGTCTCTGTTTACTTTAAAGTATATATCCATAGAAACCAGGGGTAAACTTTAGTGACTGGGTGATTAATACATTCAGAGTTGAGCTGAAGCTTACATGAGCATACACATTTACAGAATAGTAGAACACTAAACCCTTCCACACAATTTTAGTCACATACTGTCAGGTGAACTACAGTAGGGACAGACTGATCCCTGTAAGTTTGGGCTTTAGACAGGCTGGCATGCAGAGCGAGGTCAGGTGGATTCACTTTCATTAAGTACACAGATAGAAAAACAGATCTAGACTTCTATGAATTTTTCTTAGTGTATTTCAGGGAAAAATCAAATACAGAAGTTTTCAGAGGCAGTTTCAATTGTCCATATTTGACCTGGCCCATAGTAGGATCAGATGTATTCAATCATTGTGCCTGGAAGTCATCTAACAAAAAAAATCTGAACTAGGCATTTTAAAATTTTTATGAACAGTATAGATGAATAGGCACTCGGGCTCACTTCAGCTGTCTAAATGTAGATATCTTGGACCGTTTTAGAGCTCCAGGATGCCTATTTACATAGAGCTGGCATATTACAAAAGAAGTACTTTACAAACTGCATTAGAATTAGCAGATGGTGATGAGATGGAACATCTTAGTATATAGGAAATGGCATTACTTACCTAAGGTTAGGCAACTGAATATGACTTTCCTTCACAAAATTAATCTGATCTATTTAGATCAGACTGTTAAATTAGCCATTGGATTCAAATCCATAGTAGAATGATATGTGTTTACTTGTTTATCTGTGCCTGTTTGGTGTCAGACGAAGCTCCAGTTTCCCAAAAATTGGTGCAATAAATGACTGTGGTGTGACAGTTATGGAATGCCTACCCTAACTTTCTAAATTGTCTTTGCAGATCATCTCTAAGTGATCAGATTTTCATAGTAACCTGTAGTAATTATATTTTTGTTGTTATTTTATAGAGAAGTTACTGGGGATGATTACTTTGTTTCTGAATTTCTAGTAAAAGCTAATTGTTCTATTGATTTCATTGCATCTAGATATTTTACTCGAGCCTGATATTGTGAAATCAAGTAAAAATCAAATTAAATCTCATTATTGCTGAAAGAATTAATGAATTAAACACTTGTATACTTCTTATGAATACTGTTCTTATATCACACTAAACTAATTTAAGGGGGGCTTTGCTTGAATAAAGGTGCCAATCCAGGGGTATTTTCCCATTCTATAGTTTTTATGCTGTTGTAATATCATATGATTTACTATCATGAGCTATATCATACTCTATATTAATTAGATAAATGAAAAATAACCAAAACAAAACTTTATTTGCAGACAATATTCTTGATTTTGTCCCCACTCTCCATTTTTTGTTCAGAGTACTCTCAGATTCACAGTACTTGGAAATACATCTACATTTCTTTTAAATTTAGTATTCCACCAGAAGATTGTAACATTGCAAATAATAAGCTGTCATTTTCCTTATTATCACATGCATATCCTTTTCTTCTCTGTAGTTATTTTATTTGAGGGTCATTTTATTTGAATTTGAATGAGAGCAAAAGGGCTAACTCCTCCTGCCAAGAAACAAATTAGCTTTTTACGTTGTTTAATAACTGCATCTAGTTCCAAATGCCACCAAACAGCTATTAAACAGCAAGCCCCTTGAACAAAAACTCAATGGTGCATAACATACTTGATTAGATGTACTCTTTTCTGAAAGGATCATTATTCTTAGTAGGCATATTGCATTACTGCTAATCTGAGTCAAAATCTATGCATCCATAACCCAATAATGCCATCTGAATCATCTAATGTTATCTAGCTAATCCTAGGATGTCTTTTAATATTTGTGGGGTTTCTTGAGATATTTTTGAGGCTGAAGAACAATATTTAGTGTTTTCTGCTGCTGTTTCTTCAAACTAAGATCAATTGTGTCTAGGAAGGAAAAGGTTTTACTATTTTAGTGCCTACTTTATTTTTCTCTTCAGTTGAAACAAAGCAGTATTCTCAGCAACTTCCAAGCAAACACATCACTTCCAATTACTACTTAGTATAGGTTTCTGCCTAGATCATTGAATGCTTTTTCCTTCAGTCAGTCTTCTCCATTTGCAAAGCTTGCTTGAGGACCAAATTGATGTGTGCAGTTTGTCTACATATACCATTAAACAATATCAATAAAATAGGCTCTCAAAACCAGTATCAGATTGGGTGATCTGTTTCTCTCTTTACAATAATGTCTCTTTGATTGAGAAGGTGGATTTGCTAGTTTTACTGGAATCTTGATTTAACTGTATTTCATGATTTACTACTGAGTAAATGTAGAAAAATGTCTGCAAGTGATTTTATTAAGCCAACCAATTTATGTCCTTGTATTTTATATCTCCTTTAGACATTATAATTAGCAATTAAAAATCTAAACTTCATTCTAAAGTAAAGACATAAAATTTGCTTTGAAAAGTAGTCTGGCATTATGTGAAATTTACTACATTTTAGTCACATTAACATTTTGATAAATTAATTTAGAACATTACAAATGTATATATTCCATGTAATAATTTCCTTGGGAAATAGTGCACTAAGAGATGAGAAAGGTAGATTGTAGCATTGGAAGGCCTAATAGCTCTTATAGTGTAGAGTTTGCACAGTACATGATTTTTGGAAGACATGCATGCACATGTCAAGATTCATGAGGCTGTTGCTTTATTACACACTTTCCTTCTTTGCATTGCCTTCAGCCTCAAAATAAAACAATTTGAGGATGTTAGTTGAGTGCTTGTTGTGAACATGAGTGAATGTTGTGATTTTTCACTTCTCTGAAACCCCTAAATGGCTTTAGTGGTTTAGTGGCCTTTTGCATGAAGAGGTGAAATCTAAATATTTATGTCAATAGGAGGAAAATGTCACTGTTAAAGAGAACTGAAATTTAAAGTGACATCTTAGTCACATGTTTTCATTCTATTAAAATCAATTATGATAATGACAAGGTTGAGTTCCTATTGGGAAAGATCAGAGGGAAGGTCATCAGGATGGATGTCCTGGTCAGTATCTGTTACAAGATGAACAAGCAGACAATGCATTCTACAGGAGTCTGGCAGAAGTCTCAGCACTGCCAGCCCTTGTAGTAATGGGTGTTTTCAATATGCCAAATGTCTGCTGGAAATATAAAACAGCAGAGAAGAAGCAGTGTAGGAGGCTCCTGGAGTGTGTGGGAAAGAATTTCCTGGTGCAATTGGTAAGTGAGCCTAGCAGGGAGGTGCCCCACTAGACCTGTTTGTGAAGAGAGGACTGGTGAGTTATGTTGTGGTCAGTGGCCATTTTGGGCATAATGACCACAAAATTACATTTTTCACTTCTGGGAGGGTAAGGATGGTCACCAGCAAAACCACTACCTTGGACTTCTGGAGGGCAGACTTTGGCTTCTTTAGGAGATTGATTGACAGTGCCCTTTGGGAGTCAGTCTTGAAGAGCAAAGGAGTTCAGGAAGGCTGAATATGTTTTAAGAAGAAAATCTTAAAGGTAGACAAGCAGACTGTCCCCATGTGCCCTAAGACAAGCAGGTGGGGAAAAAGACTGGCCTGGGTAAACAGGAAACTTGGGCTGGAACTCAGATGGAAAAAAAGTGTATCACCTCTGGAAGGAGTGCCACAGCTTTACCAGACACTGAAGTAAGACTGATAGGCCTGTAGTTTCTGAGGTTCTCTTTTCTTGCCCTTCTTGAAAATCGGGATATCATTCTGATACCAGCTTCCATCATTTGGGACCTCCCTGGATTCTCAAGACTGCCCAAAAAATCATTGAGAGAGGTTTTGTGATGACATCAGCCAGCTCTTTGAGGATTCTCAGATTAATCCCATCAGGGCCCATCAATTTGTAGGTATCCAACTGGAGCAGCAGATCCAGCACACTTTAACAGTTGACTGGGAGTTGATCATCCTCACAGGAGGTGATGTTTAAAATGTGACTGGCACTGAGGGACCCCAGCACCTGCAAAACATTTTCCCAGGGGACCTTATGAATTACCTGAGCAGCATGAAGTCTGCCCTCCTCATGTCCGGAGCTGGGGTTTTGCTGGCAATTTTCCTCCTGTCAATAGAGATTTTAAACTCAATTGCTTTGTGTTTGCAGATGTCAAGACAGCCACCAATGTCCACTTCACTCATAAGATCCACCCTGTTGACAAGCAGAAGACCAAGGAGGCCATATTTATAAATCAGCTCCTTTAGGACCTGTTTAGAGACTTCTGTCCTATCTCAAGTAAAAGGATGAGAGGAACTGGCCTTCATTTGTGCCAGAGGAGGTTCAGATTTGATATTAGAAAACATTTTTTCATCGAAAGAGTGTTAGGTATTGTAATATTTTCCCAGGGAGGTAGTGGAGTGACCATCTCTGGAAGTGTTCAAGAGGCATCTGAATGTGGCACTTAGGGATACAGTTTAGGTTGATGGTTGAACTCTATGATCCTGGAGGTCTCTTCCAACCTTGAGGATTCTGTGATTCTGTTTCTTTAGTCTTCACATTTAGTTTGGGAGCTGGGGGGTAGCTTTATTTAAATTATAAATTAATTTTATAGTATAAAATATATTATATAAATTAATTTTCCTAACCTTCCATCTAGGTTTGATTTTTAATGTCCATTAGTAGAAAACTTGTTAGGGTTTGTTTATGTCACTTTCTTTAGCTGTTCAGAAAAAAACCCACCCAACATAAAAAAACCCCAAAGAGGTTGTTTAGTCTTCTGTAAATAATACATAGAGAGAGACTACCATCTTTAAAAGGTCAGTGATTGATCTATATAGCAACTCTCTTGAGTTGATGGTGCTTATGTCTGTCTGACTTAGGGGAGAATCTAAGGGCTGTTATTAATTTGCTTAAGACTAGTTGTCTAGCACTACCCATGCTTAGTCTTCTATTCTATTTACCAGTTCTGTCAATTGTGATAACATCTGCACAGTCAGCAACTATAACAAGGAACTCAGGGGAACTATACTTCTATCCAAACAGACTCCTGGATGCCAAAGTGTATGTCTTTGAGCTCTTTAATGGCAGTAAATACAAAAAATTATTCATTTGAAGTGATCCCCTAATGTCAGCTAATTTAAAATTTATTGCTATAGATATTAATGAGATTTGGTGTCCTGTTATGCTGCTTTTCCTAAATATAACAATTGAAAGTATAAACAGAAAGAGAAATGCCAGAGTATAGGATATGTTCTGGTTTCAGTCAATCTTGAAAATTAAGATGGAGGTTCCTAACCCAAGCATTTATTTTGGTTTAGTCCCTACCAGCAACCAAACACCACACAGCCACTTGCTCACTCCCCCACCAGCAGAACTGGGGAGAGAATCAGAAGGGTAAAAGCTAGAAAACTTGTCTGTTAAACCAATGTAGAACTGTAGTTAGCATGCTGTCAAAATTCTAAATAAGAAATTGAGACCGTCTTCTACCCAAAATTGTACTATCAGTGAAAAAACCAGGCAGTCCCATGCTGGGAACCTGGAGGATGTCTGAATATTTGACCAAAGACACAAAGAAAAATTTTAACATCAGACATGAGTTTAACAGAAGAGTGGTCAGTAGAATGACAATAAACACTAGATTTACTGACTTGAGCATGCTCTCTCTTGCCTGATTGAACAAGGAAAATACTCCATATTCTTACCAAAAAAAACCCCACAGAAAACTGTACATGCTGAAGAAGATATGAATCCACAGCCTCTGCTTCATTAGGCCAACCAGGCTGCAAAAGGAACTTTAACTCTTTTGGAAGCTAAATGAAAAACAAAAAGAAGTATATGTATTAAAATGTATTAATATCAAAGCTGGGTAATCTTGACTGACATTCAAAAGATGATGTTTTTAGGCAATAATGACCATTACAGCACTATCCTTTGTAGTATGAACTGCATTTTATTAAAAATACCAACCTGGAGACTTTTATTAGCATTCGCATGGCAGCAATGGTATATTTGGTATGGAGAAAAGCATATTAGAAAAATAGGTACATAGTTAGGACACTGTTAAAACTGAGGATTTAAATTAAGTAGTTACATAAGTATATTGGGAAGTACATATGTGTTTTTCTATGTCTGAAATGTAATTCAATAAGAAGGGAAAGTCTGAGACCTACATGGCCAGCCAGGTCCCTGTGAAGAGCAGGTTAGAACGGAAGCAGTTAGCTGACCTTTCAAAAAACCTCTAAAATATGTAAGGAGAAGGCATCAATCTAACACTTTGAGCATTTACAACAGCCTTTGACATGTATCTTCTGAGACATTTTATAATACAAGATATATGAAAATTAATAGTTTCTGCTAAGGGATGGAGGGAGTAAAAACCAGGGAACTGTTGGAAGTCACTCTTAAATGAATACAAATGTTTTAAAAGCCACTGCAGGATGATCCTTCTACATTGTGAACTAAAATAATTCTATAGGAACACAGTAAAACTTTGTCAAGGCTCTAATTCTTGATTAAGTATTTATGTCAACTGCTTTTACCTTTAATGTTATTTCTAGAATAGCACCATTTGGCAGACATGAAGGACTTAATTCCAAAGTTGTTATCTCACATTAATTGGTTCCTGTGTGAGAGTACCCAAAGCTAGTATTCATCCATGTTTCAGAGCTCTCCTTAGTGTCAGGAATGAAGTTTGGAAGATGACTTACAGGATGCAGAAAGGCAGCAAAATGGTAATGAACAATGCAATAAAACACAGAGCTTTACATGTGTCTTATGTTACTGAACAAACAAACAAGAACAAATTAACTACAAAAGAAGACCTGTACAATTATTCTAATTCTTCCACAGCTTTTCTACATGCTTTCAAGTTCTATGAAACTTGGACTTCTCAGATTAGATTGCATCCAACATCTCAACATGTGCAAGTTTATGGTGCAATGATTCACACTTGTGTGAATCTGCACTCAAGACAATGTGTGAGTTTCACAGTCTTATCAGAGACTAATTACAGTGTTTCACATGACTAATTTCTTTTTTGTTTTCTTATAAACTGTATTCTTACCAGCTAGACCAATTCAGACTTTTTTTTTGTCTTCCAGTGGATTTAGAAATATTTATCCTGAGGAAATAGGTGGATTTGGGCTTTTATCTTCTTGCCTCTAGCTCTGGTATGAAAATATTTAAGTATACAGACTACTTGAAGGTCAACTAAGTTGCACTGAAAACACAAAATGTAGAGCTATGAATTGGCCAGCAGTTACATAACTTACAGAGGACAATGGAGATCTTTACCCACTTTACCCATTAGGTGCCATAATCACTAGGTTTTAGATAATTTCGAAGGAAAATGCCTCAATCATTTCGGAGAGAATCAGAGGAGTCAAAACAAAAACAAAAACAAAAACAAAAAAAACCAAACAAACAAAAAAAAACCAAAAAACCCAAACAAAAAAAAACAAACACAAAAAAACCCCCCCAAAAAATTAGGGAGAAAGAAGACATGCATGCTCTTGGATCCTTGGATCCAACTAAACAATGGATTTGAGATTAATACCACAGTAAAATGTACAATATTTTATTAGAATGTGCTAAAAGAATCAATAACAAAGACATTTTGCAAGGCTTCATCCTTCATTGATGTAAGAATCATATTTTGCATTACATTAGGAAGATTAAAAGAAACAGACCACACCACAATGGTTTTGTTTTTACAATTATAACAAAAAACAACAAAACAAAACAAAAAACCAACAAAACCCCCTAAAGGTTATATATACAACTGAAAGTATAAGGTCTTCACTGAAAGAAACCCAACCTAGGGCATTATCATGGGATCAAACAGGACACACAGATCAGCCTTTCTCAGCTTCTGTACTTTTCAAGTAACAGAGTGCCAACACACAGGTCTTTCAATTGTCAGTACTATGCAGGTGTTGGATTTTGTCTTACACAACGAAAATGAGTGGCCTAGTTTAGAAATTAAAGAACACAAGGCAGGAAATAGCCAAATCTGTGAGTTTGTAACTGTCAAAAGAAAAAGTAATGGAAAATCAAATTCAAGGCAAAACCATGAACGTGGAATTATTTTTAGCTACACAGACTTTTGAAGAAGAAAATGGACCAACCGGCCAAGCCTTCATTGCTTCAATTGAAAAGAATACAAGGTAGAGAGTTATAACGCACACCAGTCCTGACAGAATGACAGGTCACAGCAGCTGTTATCTGATTTGAAGGCCTGCTGCTCCCCCTGGGAGGTATGAAATGGGCTTGTGATCTCAGCCTAGTGATTAGAAGGCAGGTAGAGGTGTCACCATTGACACCAATAATAAACATTTATACATAAGTCAAGGGGAGAAGGCTCAAATATTATGGTAGAGGGTGTTTAAAACCTTTAAAACCTTGTGTAGGAGTAGTCAAAGAGTTCTCTTTATGTCCTTAAGCATGCAAACATTGAGTAGGATGAATGACACCACACTCCCACACAGCTACTTGGAGTGTACCAAGTTAATTATATGTGTGCTTTATAATAACAATAATAAAATTCCACACCAGTGTTAACATTAAAAGTAACTAATCATAGAATTTAATACTGTAAAGTGTCTAGTTCAGGATTCTTCCTCATATGTGCAGGTTAGTGGTAGCTACCATGACTGACATAACTGCTTTCAGAAATAAAAAAAAAAGATAAATTAGTGTAACAAGAAAAATAGACATAAAAAACAGAGATAGGAAGTAAAAATTATGCTTTACTTGAAGCAAAAGAACAGGAAGAACTGAAATGCTAGAACAATGGTTTGAATACCTCTGAGACAACAGAATGGAAAGGATAAAGACAGTTTTTAAAAGCACACAGCACACTTAACTACTTTATCTCCATATCTCAGATTTGAAATCAGAATAATTTTCATCAATAATTTTAAATCTGAACTCTGTATTAAAATTTATATCACCTTGTCAATCTTCTAACCTTTTCTGAAAGAAGTGGCATGCTCTTTTGCTAACTGATTCTGTATCGTGTGTATCAATATATATATTATTCAGACATTCTTATAAACTTCTATTTTTCAGAGTCTTCAGTGCATTCATAAATCAAAGTCTTACAAATTTTCTATTAAAATAGTGTTATCCACTGATTTTAATTTCTTATTGGTATACTACAGTTGTTATTTAATACTTTGATTACTGCTGGAGAATAAACAAGACATTTTTTTTGTGGCAGTTTAAAATTAATTGTTAACTTCAGAACCATCAGATTGACTTTTTTTTACTATGTCTATATTTATGTCATGAAATAACTTTGCAAATCTCTTTTTTTATAGCAGTGTGAAGAATAAAAAGTAATTATATTTATGAGTCAATACTTTCTGTTATTCTTCTTATTCTATAACAATTTCTCTCCTTTCAGAAATTAGAGAAAATAAAATATAAACATAAGTTATATATTCAACAAGTAATAAAAATTTACACATTCCACTGTGCACTGAACTACTAGAATAAATTTTACATTGGAAAAGAAACTTGTGCAATCCTACACAGCACTGGTAAAGAGCAAAACTGCAAAGACCTGCCAGTGGTGGTGTGATTGACCTTGTCCCCAGTTATACTTAAAAGAGATGGTATTCTCCTTATATTTGCCACTGAGATACAAATTCATAAACATGGCTCAATTACGTATAAATTTCCTAAAAGCTAAACCTGAGAAACTGCCGATAATAGCACAGTACTACTTTTTCCTCATAATCCAAAAAAATATCAGTCAGAATTTAAGTCTCTTTTCAGGCCTCAGAGGATGAAATCACATCTCTGATCAGTCTGAGGAATGCCCAGGCATGACATGGTAAAACAATTTTCATTTAAAAAAACACAACAAACCCAACAAACATAAAAAGCCCAACACACTTCTCCTGCCCTCTCTAAAAAACCAAAAAAACCCAAAAAACAAAAACAAAAAAACCCCAAACAGAACAAAACCCCCCAAACAAATAAACAAAACAAAACCAAAAAACCAAACCAACAAAACAAAAAACCAAATAAACAAAACAAACAAAACAAAACCAAATAAACAAAAACCCAAACAAAAACCCCAAACCCAAACAGTACTCATGTATCTATGTAATTTAGGAAGGAGTGTCTTTTTCCATACTGGTACCACTATGTTTTAGTGTTTTGGACTTTTTTCAGCTTCAGAGCACATAGAAGAGTGAACTACAGAATTATTTTGGTTGGAAAAGACCTCTAAGACCACCAAATCCAACCAAAAACTTAGCACTGTCAGGCCTGCCACTAAACCATGTCTCTAAGCACCACATTACATGCTTTTTGAACACTTCCAGAACAGCCTGTTCCAATGCTTAACCAGCTTTTCAGTGAAGACTTTTCCCCTAATATTCAATCTAAACCTCCCCTGGGACAACTTGAGGCCATTTCTTATCCCATCTCTTGTCACCTGAGAAAAGGCCAGTCTATCATCCCACTGCAACCTTCTTTCAAGCATATGTAGAGGGTGATAAAGTATCTCCCTTCAGCCTCCTTTTCTCCAGGACAGATAATTCCAACTCCCTCACCCACAAATCTTTTTCTCTAGACCCTTCAACAGCTTTGTTGCCCTTCTCTGGACTCACCCCAGTGCCTTAACCTCTTTCTTGTAGTGACAGCCCCAAAAATGAACACAATGTTCGTGGTGCCTGTGAGATACTGGATTCAAATCTCACTGAGTTATATATTTACATTTGTTGGGGCCAACTCACTGTGCGTGTGTGTGTGGGGAAATCACAGCACGTGGCAAAGCATGGCCACATCCATGCAGAGACCATGGCAAGCACCGAGAACTGTGTGGCTGTGATGTCAGTTACAGAACGTCTGCCTGCTTTCCTGCCCACACCACATCCCCTGGAGCCTGTGGTTGGCTGTGGCACCCCTCACTCTGGCCTGAAAGGCACTGAGTGGTCAATGACCCTGATGTCCTGCCTGGGAGGGGTGGTTACAGTAGCCAAACTCTATGAAAAGGCACACAGGGTTTCCATTTTGGAGCTTCTGCTTTTCTACTGGGAACAGCTAGTATGTGACGTCTTGGCAGTAATTATTTCTCTTTGTCTCTTTCTTTACTTCTTTCCTTTCTTAATCTCTCCTTTCTTTACTCTTTTCTTTCTCTTCTTAAAAGAAAATAAACTTAAGACCAATTAATTGTATTTTACTAAAGCTGGTCTATCGATTGTGTTGTGATGGGTGCTTTTGTGAACTGGGTCTTTGTGCTGGGTCTTTTCGTGAAATGCTTTTCCTTAGTTATGTTATCTCTGTAAAACTCTTTTGCCAAAATGTTTATTTTTCTCACTAAATTAAAAGAAATTCTCCTAGAGAAAGCATAGCAGCATTTTCTCAGGATGCAAACTCGAGGTAATAATGAACCAAAGGCTCTTTAAAAGTCTTAAAAAATGTAACCACTCCGGATAGCTTGTGGCTTAAAGTTCTGAGTGTAACAGTGCCCCTCTTAATGTAAACTATTATGATATTATGTATCTATGCTTATCTTTAGTCTTGTTCTTGGTAGACTTGTGAAAGAGACCCTGGTCACCACTTCTCCTTAAAGCCCTCAAATTTTCACTTTCTGCATAAGAAAACAAGTTACTTTTCCAGTGTGACCTTAAATTCCAGCTGGACCATTTCTATTTACAACTCATTCTCCAACTGCAGAGGTTTATTGCATATATTATAGGTAATACCAACATAATTCTTGAATGAGCGATACTCATCTCAACCTATGTTTATGGATACCATGACACAGCTTATTGTGGCAGTGGACTGTCAATAGTCAATATTCATAGTGGAAAAAATATGGTCAAAAGGCGGTTTGTGATGCAAAGGAAAAGGCTGACCCAAAAGCCTTGGGGCAGAGGATTGTAACTATACCTTTTCCCCCAATCCCCGGTTGTAAAACATTCCCTCATTGGTCCTTGTAAAACCCTAACCCATTGGGTGCCAGTCCCAGTGACCCTCTCTCCTATTGGTCATAGTAAAATTACCCCAACTCTTAAATACCTGTACCCAACTTCAATAAACTCTCTCTCTCTCGTCCCTCTCCTGCGGTCTCGATGTGGCTCCTTGCGGGATCCCTGTGGGCCACGTGGCAGGGGGACAGCCGGGGGGAGCATCACCCACCCAGCCGTTGCAGCTTATCTCTACACCATGCTGAATAAATGGACCCCACTTATCACTTATCTCACAGGATGGGTATAATTAATTCCTATTTAGAAAGTATTTTATGATTTTCAAAAAAAAATTAAAATTCTACTACTGTTATGATAATAGTAAAATCTTGTCTGAGGTGAATTCAACGATCAGGTTATGCAGGTATTTCAATAATTTACTCTGTAAATACATGTATTTGCAATTTAAGGCAGATACCTTTTCAGCTCTGTAAACAAACGAATTTTTATCAAAGATTTTCTTTTTTTTTTCCCCTTCAAACACATTAGCCATGATTTAAAAAAAAAAAA
>VXBX01003378.1:0-19086 GCA_013400415.1 Scytalopus superciliaris | reverse complement strand
AAAAAAAAAAAAAAAAGGTGGCAAGCAAATGATAAAGCATTAAAAAAACTCACTAGGTTTCAAACTGTAAATTGAGCCAAAGTTAACATTTCTTTCTAAAGGTTGTTGTGCCAGTCTGAATGCAGTCCTGAGCAATGTGCTCTAGGATCCCTGTGCTTGAGCAGGGAGGTTCTACTAGTTGATCCACTGTTGTTCCTTTCCAACCTTACCCAGTCTGTGATTCTGTGATTTGGATATAGGAGAAACCAGAGTAAGGGCAAAGGATGAGACTGATATAATTTTAATGTGTTGAGATAAAGGTGGTTACACTTTGCTAACTGGAATGTTTGAAAGGCCACAGGTTAAACGCGCAGATACATTACCTTTATTGAGGCAAAACAGGGAAGATAGAGAAGGGAAATGCATATGTTAAAAACCAACCAACCAACCAAACAAACAAACAAAAACAGAAAAAAAACCCCCAAAACCAGAAAACCTCAAAACAAACAAGCAAAACCCCAAACCAAACACAAACCCTCAAGCAAAACAGCATTGTATTCCATGTTGGAGTGAAGCATTCCAGCTAAAGAAACGTGAATCTTGCCAAAGTCATTAATTTGTATTAAGTTGTTCAGGTCTACCCCTGAAATTATCTGTCCAAAATACTAAATTCAAACTGCATACTCCAAATACTTCTTAGGTAAAGCTCTGTACTTCCAGTAATTTGTAAACAAATAAAACAATGCTGATTTCATCTGTGAGAGGGTACTTATTTAGTCACACCTCATCACTGCAATTTTTGTTGTCAAAACTGATTGATACATCCAAGGAAAAAGTTAACAAATTTACAGAAAATAGGACTACCTTGTATAATTATTACTCATAAGACCATCTTGTAGAAGAATTAACATCTAGCCCAGTGAAGATTGCCATCTGGAGTTCAAGTTCCTATTTCACAATTGTTGGAAAAATAACTTTTATCTTTTTCTTTTGTTTTTCTCTGCACAAATAGATGAACTCATATACACGGATCCTATAGTACAATATTCCAAGATAGTAACAATTAATAAAAGTTCATTATTTTATTATTGAGTGAGAACAGATAAAAAATTTCCATTATAAAGATAAAACCCAATAAACTAAACTTACTTCTTCTCAGGTCTTTTCACATGGTCTGCAATTTAATGTCAACGGAATGTGAAATTATCTTCTCAATTATCTCTGAAGGGAAATTAGAATTTTTTGCTTGCAGTCAATGGAGCTAGGAGGAGTCACAGCACTCTGTTAAATTGTCAGTGATGTTGCTTATGGAATACTAACCTTGGAATTGTTTATCCAAACATTTCATCACTGAATAGTAAAGCAATTTGTAATTTGGTATGTTTTATACAGTAATAAATCCCTTCCTAAGCAGAATTTGCCATTGTATCTTGCATATCCATTAATATTGCATTTATCTTTCTGCTGTTTTGCCTAAATCAATTCTAAAGAAAGTAATCCTCGCAAGTACTTCACACTCCCAAAGAGAGGGAATTTCATAGCTGAACCCCACACATCTGATGGAATCACTCGCTCTCCCCTGGCGAGAGAACCAGAAGAACAAAAGTGAAAAAAAAATCAAGGGTTGAGATAAGGACAATTTATTAGGTAAAGCAAAAGCCTTGTGCACAAGCTAAAGAAAGCAAGGAATTAATTCGCCAATTCCCACGGGCAGGCAGGTATTCAGCCGTCTTCAGGAAAGCAATGCTCCATCATGTATAAAAGTTACTTGATATGACAAACGCCACCACTCCAAATGTTCTGCTTTTTCTCCTTCTTTCACCTAGCTTTTATCACTTATCACAGCTTCTGCTACTTTCAGATGTGTTAAGATACGGATAACACGGTAAAGTGATTAATTGTTGTCAGATTTAATTTTGAGCATCTCATATTGTATATTTATTTGTAGGAGTAATCAGTGTAGCCCAACTTTTAATTTTAAACAATTCCTTAGTAACTCATTCATGTCAAGAAATGAGCTAAAGGCAGAACCTGGGAAAAAAATTAATTGTGAAACCTGTAGTGAGATGACTCACTTAGACCTTCGCTCAATATCACAATGCTTTCATGTGTTCTTTTAACACACTGTTGACAGAGCAGTGCAGACGATTATGGAGATACACCATCCAAATATTTTGCAACCCATACTGAAAATCTGTCTTATGTTTCAGGACATCTTGCAAAAGTAAGGTAAAACTGATTTTTAAGATTATGTTGAGAACAAAAATTAAGTAATGGAGATTATTCTGTTCTTTTCTCAGTGAGGAATTCTTGACTAATCTAGCCTCAAGCTGTCTTTGACTCAGCATTCTACCTATCACATTCACTGAAATTTATGACTTTAAATTTATATAGCCTGGTTTAATGGCATTGATTATAAATATTATCAATGTATATGATGTTTGTCTTTTTAAATTTTTTGAAGAACTGTAACAGTAAACCAGAATTCTGCTGAAAGTTAAACGTCATTTTCTCATTCCATAATCAGACTTTAAATTAATAAAGAGAAAAATAGTATGTTTAGATTAGATGATAGGAAGAAATTCTTTATTGTGAAGGTGGTCGGGCACTGAAACAAGTTGCCCAGAGAATTTGTGGCTGTTCCATCCCTGCAGGTGTTCAAAGCCAAACTTCTTGTGCCTTTGAACAATCTGGTCTAGTGCAAGGTGTCCCTGCCCATAGCAGAAGGATTGTAATTAGATGACCTTCAAGGTCCTTTTCAACTCAACCCATTCTATGATTCTATTCTATGAAATAATGCAAAGCGATATATAATGCTCATGCTTATATGAATAACTCTTCAGGTGTTCTAACTTAAGTTATACAGGTATATGAGCCAAAAATTTATAGATCAAATAATTTATTAGATAATGCAACAGATTTTTCTGGTTTTATGATGTTCCTCCCTGCCTCTCCCCCCCGCCCCTCCCCCTCCAGGAAACTCCAAAAACTCCTGAAAATAAATTGATAATCCCTTGGTTGTAGTAACTCTGTTAGGTTTATTGGAGATAATGAAGTTATACAGCCATATTATAAACCTGGCATAAAGTTTCTAGGGATCACCATCTACTTTTTTTCTCCACCTTATAGACAAAAAATCTGCAAAAAAACCCCGGGTCATTCTGTCTGAAAATCTGTAGTTGTTTACTTTGAGAAAACTGGATTAGTTTGAAATAACAACTTACACTTTTCATATCTGAGAATTCTTCTCCCTTGTCCCTGTTTTAAAGATGAAAATACACTGGTTGAAGCTATATTTATATTTTTTATATGAATGTATACTTTCTTAAACAAAGAAACCCCCTACATGTCATTGCTTTAATGTCATAGGTTTAGAAGTTCTTAAGCAGCTTTATTTTCAGGTTTTCTTAGAAAAATTTAAAAAAAAAGAAAAATCAAAATAGAAAAGAAATATCCCAAATAAATTCTAAGAAGAACATTAAAGCTTATTTCCTTTTATCCTCCTTTTCATGTTAATATTTAAAATAGATTCCTATGGACTAATTTTTTTAAAAAATCATTTTCCTATAATCACTAAGATGCACTAACCTTTGCATTCGATATACCAATTTATAATTCACTTTCCATCTCATAAAAACATGATAGGTTCATTGCTGAAACTACTACACAGATAATTAGTTCACCTTTTGACAATGTCAATTAATTAATACCACCATTTGTTATTCAAGAAAACAATCTTTTGTGTGTGTAAAGGAATATTCTTATTCAAAGCAGACTAAAGCCCAAGATTATGCAATGAATTTAAATGTTTGGAACAAGTGACAATAATAAATACAATAAACAATAAATAGATAATAATTTTTTTTAACTTAGATTTTTTCTAATGATGCTACATGGATATATTGAAGTACTTATTGCAAAGCACTCTTGTTTTACAGAATATTTCCTGCCCTGCACAGTATCACAAGTCTTCTGAAAAAAATTCCTCTCCATTAAAGTTAGTTGCCTTTTTTATATTATTATCTGTGCACTTGGAAATGTGTCTCCCCATTAGCTAATATACTAGCTGTTAACTGCTGGTAAAAAATTTTGAGAAGCAATTTCTTAAAAAGAGAGCTAATAGTTAATTAACTTACATGTTTGTTAAGTATCTGAATGTTCTTTTTATATTTACATTTATTATCACGAACTTTTAAGCTTAGACTAAAAAATGAGGTAATTAAATTGTATTTGCTTGTGTGGAGCAGGACCTGATGAGTTTTTTGCAAACTTGTTTATTTTTTAGTGAATTGAAAGGTCAATAAAGAAAACCCAGAATTACTTTTCGGTATTTCTTTCATTCAAAAACAAACAAACAAACAAAAACACAGGGAAAAACAAAAAGGCTGTTTGAAAAATTTTAATATTTTCAGAAAACAGTCCATTTTCTCAAAAAATCCCATCCAAACTGAAANATTATATATTTATTGCAAAAGATTGCCAAGTAAGATGGAAACCCTGAGCAAGGGAGAGGGAGAGCAAGGGAGAGAGAGAGAGGGAGAAACCCTACGCCCCATGTAAGGACGCATCCAGGTGTTACTTACACAGTTTGTCTTACCAACTTTAGAATGCCAAATCCTCCCAAGGTAGAGGCAGTATCCTCAGAGGCCAGTCCGCTGGCACGCACCCCCGCCACAACAACATGGTATGCTCACAAGTAGCAAGTCCCACTCCACACCAAGGACAAGCCAGNAAAGGCTGTTTGAAAAATTTTAATATTTTCAGAAAACAGTCCATTTTCTCAAAAAATCCCATCCAAACTGAAAAGGAACACAAATAGCATAATACTGAGCATCACAGGATTAAGTATTAGTTTCTCAACTGCTGGAACAGATTTCTCACAAAAACATAGTAAGAATGAGAAATTGTCTAGTAGAAGAGGGTCAAAAATTGGACATGAACTTAATTTGGAAATCCAAAGGCAAAGTAATAGGGACAGAATGTGCCTTAAACACTGTCCTCTTTGGATTAGATATTTTGCTCACTGAAAGTTCAGCTACTTCTTCTTCTGCTTGTCATTACAGCTTGTAACCTTTAACAGCAAAAGCCTTGCNCTCAGTGGGTGTGGCCACCACCCTTCAGGTAGAGGGCCCTGGCCTATCCCCCCTGTTATGTAAGTGGCCTTCCACTACACATGTGTGGCAGCATTGGAATTTCCCTGCGCCTGTGTGGTCCATTCCACACATGGTCTGAGGGGTTACTTATTCCCTGTCTTCCTCCCTTTCTCCTTCAAGTGTCTTTGGGCTCTTGCTAACCAGTCATGTGAGCCCAATTAATTCTAGTTGACATTGAATATTTCCCTCAAGGACAAAGTTTCTCCCTTTATCAGTGTGTTTTTCCCATAACGTGGTGAGGAAAACATAATAGCTGGGCAAAACACAGACCAAAAATACCAGTATTTACACCAGCACAGATACAAGCCTCCATGTTTTCTTTAAAAAATGGGATAGTAACCATTCTTTTTGCTACAAACAAAATCTTTTTAAGTATGAAATAGAACACCTCATGTAGAGATATGCAAGAAATTATTGTAATCTAATTAATATTTTAGTTGTCTAAGAAAAACTTAAACAGTTATACTAGTCCACACGGTAACACTGAGCTGTTTAAACTGATAAACAGAACAAGTTAGTGTATCTTATTTTCCCTCTGCCATTAGGCTCACTCTTGGAAAGATTCCCTCAATTTTGAGGTCAGTGGAGACTGTCTTCCTCAGGAAAAGATATGGGTTAACAAAGCAGGCCATCAAGTGTCCAATGGCATTTGCCTGGAGGGGTCCAGTACTGGTCCTGAGGGCCCGTTTCACTGCAACCTTGCACCTGCCAGGTGACTTTTTATATATTTTGTTAAAACAATTTGCTTTCTTCTCATTGACTGCAGGTTAAACTCTGAAAGATGCACAAGAGCTTCCCCTGCTCTCCTCTGGCACAACAGGGCTCTTCTTAGGCAATGACTAAGAAGGCTTTTATAATATCAGGCACACTTTAAGCTAAAATAGTTTAGGCATAGACTAAAACTGTTTCAGCCCAAGACAAATCAGGCACATTCCAGAACGTTGTGCTGCCCAGTGAGTGCACAGCATGTGGACCGCAGGATTTTTATATGTGGAACAGTGGTTTAGGCTGAGGAATGAGGAATGACTGTGAGGAGTTCCATCTGCATTGTCTGAAGTTTTTCCACTTGGTCTAAAGCAATTCTGCTCTGTGTTGGAGAAAAAGAGAAGGGATAAAGAAAAAGTGAGTGAACAAGGGCTGTAATTTAATGCTTATGACTTTCCTCTGGGACATCTGGAGTTTGCATTCAGCTTTGAGGACTGATTGAGTATTTGAAATGTAAAGCACATAAATAGACACTCTCATTTTAATTCTCCTCACACAGAGAAGAACATAAACCAAGAATATCTCTTGTACTGTGTCAATGTCCTGAGTACCAAATCCTTATCTAAAGGATATTGACAACTTTTCTGGCCCCCTTCTTCAGGAAAATAGTAGCTAATTCTGGGGTTTTTTTATGATGCATTCTGTGAATACCCTCTTGCCTGTGCTCCTTCCAAACCTCTGACCTTGAAAATGGAAGAAAATAAAAATAAATAAAAGTAAAAAGCTTTTGGGACTCTTCTTGAAGACAGGATGAATCTAGAAAGCAGTAAATAATTACTTTCAAGTTCAGAGGGCCTTTAGATAAAAATTTAAACAGAATTTTGATTACCTGAGAAATTTGAACTTCCCAAGAATTCATATACTGAAGAGATCTTGAGAGTCACAATACAGATTTAGTTATCTATACTCACCCTAAATTTAGTTCTAGTCATTCTTAAAAAAAAACCCAAACAACTCTTTGTACCCTTGCTTTGTTACAATTCCCATTACATGGGATAAGACAGAAAACAGCTGGTTCTTGTCAATACTCTTAAAACCACAGTTTTTGCATTTTTTTAATAATATACCCTTAGGTTAGATTAGCTTTTGTAGTCATTTTGAACACTTCAAGCTCTCCTGTATCCTTTTCAGAGTTGAGGGGACAAGAACTACGTGACTGTGGGCAGAAACTGAGTTTGCAGAGTGGTGTAATGTTCTGGTTATGTTTATTATTTCCTTCCTAAAAATTCTCTACACTTCAGTTGTTTTCTTTTGACTTCTGCCAACCACTGAGATGATATTTTTATGAAATTACCTGTTTTGATTCTGAGTAATAATTATCACTAAGCCCAGCTTTTAATACATAAAGCTGGAATAATTTCTCCATGTGTGCTACATTTTGCAATAATCTACAGTGAAGTTCATCTTCTATTTTACTGCCTTATAGTATATCATAACATCCTTCATAATCTGTTGTGTCCTTACTCCTTGAATAGCTCTATATAATCAGCCAACTTTCCATTCTTTCTCATCTGTCCATATGTTTATATATATTTACACATATATGAAATAAAACTATTTTAATTTATATGTAAACACAGCTGTTTATACATATGTACATCTATATGTATATATTAAATAGCCCTGAAGCTCTCAATGTGACTTCCCTGCTCTGTGACAACAAATCTTTTATTCATATTCTCTGGTTTTGTTTCTTTCTGGTGGCAGTGTTATATAATGGAGTGCTGGTACATGGCCTATTTGACCACAGCCTTCTTTCTTGGCTGGTAGCAAAGCCATTAGTTCTATGAGTGCAACCTATGACCACATAACACTGCTGCCAAATGCTGTCCTTGGGTGAGACTCAAGCATAGGTGACACAGCTAATTCAGCTTCCAAAACTCTCTGCCAAAATCTGACTGTGTCATCTGATGCCAGACACACGCCCCAGGTTCGGAACACCTTATAATACTTTACATATAGTATGAATTTATCCTTAGGTTGCTCAAAGCATTTTCACAATGACTGGATATTGCAGTTTGCTACTGACTAGTCCCCGTATGAAAATTTGATCTATAGCATCGTAGAATCATTAAGGTTGGAAAAGTCCTCTGAGATCACTGCGTCCAACCCTTGACTAAACACCAACCTTAGTACTAAGTTCCACATCCAGACATTTCTTGGACATTTCCAGGGATAGTGACTCCACCACCTCCCTGGGCAGCCTATCAGATCCTTAACCACCAATTCAGCGTAGAAATTCTTCCTGATGTCCAACCTGGAACTTCCCAGGTACAACTTGAGGCTATATTTCTTGTCCTGTTGGTAGTTTCCTGTGAGAAGAGGCTGACCCTTACCTTGCTACAACTTCCTTTCAGATAGTTGTAGAGACTGATAAAGGCTCCTCTGAGCCTCTTCTTCACCAGACTAAAAAACTCCATCTCCCTCACCTGCCCCTCATATGACCTACTCCTTGGACTCTTCACCAGCTTTGTTGTCCTTTTCTAGACGTGCCACAGCACCTAAATGTCTTTCCTGAAGTGAGGGGTCCAGAACTGGGCACAATACTTGACATGCAGCCTCACCAGTGCTGAGTACAGTCCCAAATTAGGCATTCCTTTAGAGTGTGTTTTCTTGTTTAATTTAAAAAAATAATCCATTTCTGTGGTAACAGAGTGTAGTAAGTGGGGAAAATTGGGAGATAGGCTTCAAAATAATTTTGTTGGAACTAATACTCAAGTGTAGATTCATGCACAGCTGGCAGTGGTGAGTTCAGTATCCAGCAGCAGCACTGGCTGTCAGCGCAAAACAAAGACAGATGATACACTGCTGTGTGACTCTTAGTAAGAATATTCACTTGGGAAAAGTAATCACATAACTTTTTGTCCCATGACAGTTAAAAGACTAGTCTTGTGCATTACAAAAGAGCTTCCTGCCCTTTTTCTTTTTTTTTTTAATAATGGTAAGAGTGCAGGTATAATAATAATAGGATTAAAATGAGAGCAAGAGAGCAGATATACTGATCTATAGTGCTAACAGTTAAAGCTCAGCTAGTGGGAAAGGTCCTACTTCCATGTGTATCTTTTTCAGTGAAAGACTATGCCTCTGGAGGCCACATGTGAAAGATGTATGTATATGCATTTGTTCAGAGTATAATTGTGTTCAGTGCATGTGACTTTGTGTGTGGGATAAATGCTTCAGAAGCTAGATGAGTGCCATTAGGTGTGTCATGTCTATATTTGGTACTCAGATGAGGTCATCCTCACTGAGAGAAGACATGATTTACCTCCAATCTCTATCTGAATTGCTTTAATCTTTGAGAATAATTACAGTGATGTTCTCTTTCTCGAAGTTTAGAGTCAAACAAAATTTTATAAGTTGAAAAAAAGAAGTTTGAAAGTGGTTTGTGCACTTCTCAGAAATGTTTACCCTCTCGCTCTGGACTAATCCATCACTTCAGTGTCCCAAAGTGGATTTTTTTTTCATTAGGCTGAACTACTTTTTTCTACTCTAAAGATCCCCTACCATGAGAGACAGGAGCTTCAGTAACAACCTCTAGAATATACTACTGTCCTCCCATTGTGTTGTCCATCTTCATCTTGTCATAAGGTCTCAATTAACTTAAGATTTAGGATTCAGCCATATACCATAAATACAGCACAATATAAGTTAAATTAGCTGCCAAAAGAAACATAGCAACAAATAACTGTTAGCTTATGAACAGTGTAGAAGTTTTTATTTCACTATTTATTATACTGATATATGCAAGTAGGCAGAAGAGTAAAAAATGTTCCTAATATGAGTAAATTCTATTTCATTTTACATCTTATTTTCAAGTCTGACAGCAAGATGAATCTGCATTTAATATTAATTGCTAGTGCATAGATGATATTTATTATTAAGATTCAAGGATATCTGAATTTCTCTGTAGTGTGAAGTTCCCAATATTATTTTGTAGGCTTGCTTTTTTCCATGAAATGGAACTTGTATGCTCAGTGACTGAGAGACTGATTTTGAGAGTATATTAGTTCTAATTTGAAGTAAAATTACAAATGTTGCTGCTAAGGTCTTATTTCATAAACAATGATGTTAAATCTCTCCTGTAAGAAAGGTCTTATGGTTTGAGAATTTCTTTTCTTTTACTTAATTGATTTGTAACTCCTTACCATCACTATGAACCTCTGAGCATCACCTGGTAGCAGGATAAAATATTCAAGGCTATTGGAATCAACCATTTTCTGTTATTTTCCTTATGATCTAACACATATAGTTGATGAATGTCAGTTCTTCAACTCTGAAAGATTTAAACAAACAAAAAACAGATACAAGACAATGTCATAAGCTAAGTGACCTGACATAAAATGCCTTAAGATGGAAATTAGACACTACTCTTGTTTTGTTCATAACACCATTTAGTTGAAGAACAATATGAGTCTAGATGCCAAATATTTCTCCTTAAGTTTTGCCTATAAGTTTCATATTATTTTTCAATTCCCACACTGAACCAAAAAGTATTGATCATATGAAGTATTTACAAAGGCATAGAACTCAGGTGTCAATGTTTTATTTAGGGGAAAACCGTAAAATTAAATTCCTAATTTCATATTCAGAACAGAAAAAATTGAGACATCCTCTGTTTAACTATTGAGAGTATTTTGATGAGAATTTTATACAGATTGAAATAATGTGAGTTATCTCAACTTTTCCTTCACAAGTGTGCAGATAGTAAACTGCAAAGAAACATGAAACTTGTAAAATGTTGGACACCTTATACTCAAGCCAAATATGGAAGAAACTGATAGATACCACAGTACTTTAAAAATACAGTAAACTACATATGGGTTTTAAAAAATTTATTGTGGTGTAACTGTGGAAAAGTAAAGTATATTTACTTCAAAATTAATTAATAGACATTTCTAGAGCAAAGTAAAATCCTCCACTAGCTTCAGAGGCACTAACCTTTCTTAATATAGCCAAAATGTAAGTATATGTTCATATGTGTTCAGGAATGTTGAAGTTGCCTTTCTAGTCATTAGGAATGTAAGTTAATACAATGTATGTGAAAGCCTATATATTCTTATCTCTTTAAGTCCTTCCTTTTTTCTTCCAGAAGGATCATAAAGGCACCAAAGATTATTTTATAAAGAAAGATGACAGAAGTATTCATTTTTATTTCCAGAGCACTAAGAAAAATAGTGATCAATCAGCAGAACTTGAAGTTGTCTACAGATAGATGTGGAACTGCTTCAAGTTCCCCAGAGGGAAAGAATAAGAAAGAATAACACACTGATTAAACAGGCAACTGTAGCATTTTTACAAGGCTCAGAGAAAGAAATGAGAGATTTTTATTTATCTTTCTGTGATTTATATCAAGTTCTACATTTCTTGGCCACTGTGTTCAATTTTCTTGACCATCTGGTCAGAATCAGGAGGGGCTTCTAGCATTTATAATACAGAGTCTTGTTCCTGACCTTTATAGTGAGTTTATATATTTTCTGACTCTTTCCTAATGTTCAAAGATCTTTGGTTCTCGGGGCTTAAACAGAAGGTACAACACTGAAAAGTTTTGTAAGTAGCCTGTGAGATCCTTAGGGCAAACAGTTTTTCTTGGTTCTGTCTGCAAAGCACAAAGCTCACTTTCCACAATATAAAAACAAATCTTACCACTCCTCATCATCCCTGTTAGGAACCTGGACAAATTTTATATTAAGTAATTGCTGCTGGCTTGCTCCATCAAGATTCCAAGCATCTTTCAGTTCATGATGAACTTCAGGGGAAGGTGTGAGGTTTCTCATACATTTGCTGTGAACATTCAGCATCTTTAAATATTGAACCCTCTCCAATAATATTGTATTTCCAGGGGAAAAGAAATTCCTTTTTTACATTTAAAATATTTGTGGAATTAATGAAATTTAAATATCCATTTTAATCCCCTTTTTATTTTTATACGGCAACTGCGGTCTTGAAGGGAAACGGGGTGCGGAGCGCTCACACTCCAAGGGTGCAGTAGACAAACTACCTGCACAATTAATTGGCCACCTCTATTAATAGATTGTGAGTTCTTTGCTTGGTTGTAAGGTATTAACCAATTCTAATATATATAGCATTTATAGATCTGCCTCCTGACACAGAAATAATTTTAGGAATAAAATGAGTCCCCTTTCATTTTGCCTTGACCACTGAATCAGACAGGGGAAGAACTATAAATGTCATCTACCTTGATTTTTCAAAAGCCCTTGACGTGGTGCCCCATAACATTCTTATTTCTAAATTACAGATGTAAGACTTTGATAGGTGGACCAATAGAATGACAGGGAATAGGTTGGATAGCTGTGTCCAAAGAGATACTGTTAATGGCTCACTGTCCAAGTACAAACCAAAACCAAGTGGTATTCTTTGAGGGTCTGTATTGGGATCAGTATAATTTAGTATCTTCATCAATAACATACAATGGGATTTGAGTGCACCCTCAGCAAGTTTGCTGATGACACCAAACTGAGTGGTGTGTTTGATTTGTTTGAGGAAAGAGATGCCATTCAAAGGCACCTTGAGGGGCTTGAGGAGTGACGATGCATGAATGAAGTTCAACAGGGCCAAGAGCAAGTTCCTGCTCCTGGATTGGGGCAACCTCAGGCTGGGCAATGAGGGGATTCAGAGCAGCCCTGCAGAGAAGGACTTGGACATGAGCCAGCAATGTATATGCACAGCCTAGGAGGTCAATTGTATCCTCTGACCAGCAGTTCAAGGAAGTGATTCTGCCCATCTGTCCTTGTGAGATGTCACCTGGAGCACCCAGTACAAGAAAGACATAGACCTGTTGGAGCAGGTCCAGAGCAGGGTCACAAAAATGATCAAAGGAATGCAAACACCTGTCCTATGAAGAAAGGCCGAGAGTTGGGGTTGTTCAGAATGGAGAAGAGAAAGCTTCAGGAACGTCTTGCTGTAGCCTTAATATCTTATAGGGAGCTTATAAGAAAGATGGAGAGAGACTTTTTACCAGCCGGTGTAGTAACAAGACAAGAGGCAATGATTTAAAATTGAATGAAAGTAGATTTAGGGTGGATATAAGGAGGAAATTATTTGTTGTGAGAGTGGTGAGGCACTGGATCAGGTTGCCCAAAGAAGCTCTTGATGCCCCATCCCTGGAAGTGTTCAATGTCAGGTTAAATGGGGTTTTGAACAAGCTGATCTCATGGAAGTTGTCCCTGACCATGGTAGGGTGTTTGGTCTTGATGATCTTTAAGGCCACTTTCAACCTATTCTACCTTTCTGTAATTCTAGGATTTACCTAAGGTAACATCACAAATACTGTTACCCATAGACTTGTTCATATGCAGACCATATGAAGATTTCTGGGACGTATTTTGCAATCAAAATACTGCTTTCTGACATGTCTTAATATGCATTTGTGAGAGTCAGAGGATGTCAAGTAGAAAAGAGTAACATTTAAGTAAAGGCCCGTATTAATTATGATATAAATGGATTAGATGTGTGTTTTAGAGTCAACCGAGGGAGTGGAAAAGAGTAGGAAAAATGATTGATGTTGCTTCCCACTGTGCATTCAGAGGAGTCTGAAGACCACATCACTATTAATTTGCTACTAAATATATCACAGCTTCTAGACTTGTCACAGTTGGAAATTTTATAGACTTGTTTTGCATAAGCAATCACTCTTATTCCTTTTCAAGTACAATTATATTTCTATTCCATCTCTGTATGGAGTCTTAGGCAGGATCAAAGTCCTGAAGGGTAAGGTTTCATAGTGTAATTCAGTAGCCTATGTAGTGTTACTAGAATGCAGATTATTAATTTGATGTGTTCTTTTATAATGTCCTTTGTCAGTCCTGCTACGAAGCCTGGGCATCATTTGCTCCTGAAATTTCAGTCACAGCTGGAAAGCAGGAAGGTGTTTCCCATTCAGCTACATTTCAAGGTTAAAATACTTGCACAGTGAATGTGTTTGAGGGTGACAGTTTCTTTGTGTGGTCTCTTCTTACTTATTGAGGCCAATCAAGGGGTCATGAATTTTCTGTGGCAGTCTTTGGCTGTTCAGGAAAAAGATATTCTAAGGCTTTAGATGTTGGTTTGGAATTTCCTACAAGAATAAACAGTATTTCTTTTTCATAGTAAACATCTGGTTCTTCTTCAAGAAGTCCTCCAGAAACCCTTTGCCCTCAAATAAATGATTAGTATATACTGTTTTGGTGAAATTTGTATGCATACATAATTTTGACTTCATTTTTTAGAGTTGCATAATAAGATAAATAAGGAGAAAGTTTTAGCAAGTGAAAGGTAAATAAAATCATCTTAAAATACTCACATCTTACAAGATTCAGATTTGGATTAGAGCAATCAATTCATGTGATAGTTACCTTTCATGTTATTTATAAGTGCAACTGTCATGCATTTTAGTCCCATGGTGGAAAAATTAGTCATTAGAATGTTACACAAGTATCAGTTTCTTTCTATTTAGTCAACACCTTCCCAATTTTTAAATAACATACCAGCTAAATAAAATCTATTAAAAAGTCATTTTACCAACAAATAAATGTAGTATTTTAAAGCAATATATTTGTACATAATAGCCACTAGGCAAAGAGCATAATTGCTGATTGTAAAGGAAAATATAACTATTCCTTCATGAGACTGCACACTGATGAAGAAAAGCAAATCACTGGCTCCTCTGAGTTTCTTCTTGTAAATAACTTCTGAATTCAGATGTGATTTTGAGACATAGAGGACATGGTTAGTCAACAAACCATTTGGATTGTAAGCAGCTGCTTTGATATCAAGGAGATGAATTTGAAAAAAACCCAAAACCCAAACAGTTACAACCAGTCCTGAAGCACAGATCTATGAGTGGAATTACCTACACACACACACGCACATATGCATGCAAACATATGCACACACATATTAGACATGTGTGTTCAGCTTGCTATATTTGCTCTAACAATTCTAATGAATTAGGTAATGGTGGAAGTGGGATTATGCCACTGAGCTCCTGTTTTGCAAGAAGGTGATGCTGCAAAACAACATCCCTGGTGCTTACTGACTTGTGATCAACTGATTGATAGTATCTTACCTTGCAGGACTCCTGCTGATCTCTAGATGGTGGAAATACTGCTGCCTTACATACCACAAACTCGGTCAGTCTGTGCAAAATAGGAAGTTAGAGGAACTATTAGATAGGAGCAGGTGCCTTGCTAGATGTAGACAGTCTGTTCTGGGGAAAGGAAAGCCTTCCTAACCGTGCTGAGTTCTTTCAGATTCTATAAAGCAGATTGCCTTTCTATTTGAAAGGCAAAAGGTGGGTGCTGTCAGAAAATAAAATAAAGGAAAAATACAGAAATTGTCATTGAGAATCCAAATCTTTGTTTGAAAATGCAATGCAATGACATGTCACCCTGCTTCACCTCCTATGCTGAATCCTTTCAGATTTCCTTGGCTTCCATATCTAATTTCAGTTCACTTTCAAGAAGTCTAAATTCCATATAGAAGAATGTTTCTTCATTTTTCTTTCACTTTTTTTTTTTTTTAATGTCCTCTAATCCTCTATAGACTCCATCCAGCTACAAACAAGCTATGCCCTTAGTGTCTTTTATTTACTGAGGTTAGAAAATCATCCCTTCAGCAATGAGCAAGCATTCAAAGGAACCTACCTGTCGGGGGTTTGACCTTGGCAAAATGCCAANGAGTGCCCCATGGCCCAAAAACTGAGGCCTGGTAAATTTGGGTTCAGGCCTAACTAAACTAAGGCCTTAATCTAAGTTTTGGGGGTTTATCGAGCCCATCACACTACCTCTTCCCTGAAGCTTGTGAAAAGTAGGACACTCCACAAACTCTGGTGCAGTCTTATGGGCCACAGNTTTGCTCCTAACAAGAGCACAAGATGAATGAAACTGAATTACAGGCATCAGGAAAGGAGACCAGACACCAGAGTGTGGAGAGCAAGGGACTGATTTTTACCTGCTCTCCAAAGTGTTGCTGTAACACATAAAAAAAAAGAAAAAAAAGAAAAAAAAAGAAAAAAAAAAGAAAAAAGCATGCATTTATCCAGAACACTTTGGAAGAACTGAAAGCAGAAAGCAATGGTGCTCAGAGTCTTTGAAAGGTTGAAAGGGTTATGCCAACACATGTAAATAGGGTACTCTTAAATTTGATGAACAATGATATTGGAAGATATTGCAAATATTTTGCCTGAGGATTTCATCCAATTTAAAAACAATGTTTCTTTGTAAATTAAAGATAATGACTTCATCTTGGAAGCCTTAAATGACCCAAAACAACCCTTTAAGATGCTGTTTTTTGGTTTTTTTGTTTGTTGGTTTGGGTTTTTGTAGTATTTTTGTTTGTTTTTTGGTTGGTTGGTTGGTTGGGTTTTTTGTTTGGTTTTTTTTTTGTTGTTTTTTTTGTTTGTTTGTTTGTTTGTTTGTTTGTGGGTTTTTTTGTAGTTGTGATCTTTTTATCCTGAAAATAATGAAGGGCTTATTTGAAAGCAGAATAGTTTTTCATAAGGACAGTGTTTTATCCATTTGTAACTGGTAAAGCTGAATGTTGTAATGCTGGGTGAAATATGTCAGTAGTTCAAGCCAATACGGCAAGCAGCCAGCCTGCCTTGCAATCCTGCTCCATGTAAGATTTTTCTTGTTTTAAGTTTTACGAATCAAGCATATCTGCAGAGACATGTTAACTAATTTGGTTACTAAAAAGCTTAAGAATGTGGAACTAATATGAAATGAGTAAAACATTATCATTTATTTGTAGTGCTTTCAACTGTATCTCATTCTTCATTGTTCATTCCTAAACTGTCAATCTAGATTAAAAATATTTGAGATAAAGACAATGAGTCTGATTCTTAAATCTGTTGCTGTGGTGCACAAAATACCCAGTGGATCTCTTTTTGGTTGTTTTTTTGTTTTTTTTTTTTTTTTTTAAGGATGATTCATTCACTACAGCTTTTAAAGAAAGTGATTTGGACAGATGATAGCTTCAACTTTATTGCACTTGCCTTTTCAGTCGATACTGAACTTGTCTTTGGGGATTTTTGCAAATGGGTTTTCAGTAGAGGCACTGAATGTCCCTAGACTGAGGGACCACTAAGACAATTTTCTTTGCTCTCTCTCTCAGAAAACTCTAAGCCAAACATAATCACCTGAGCCTTCTCATCATATAATCACCTGAGTTTCTCTTTGTGCTCTATCTAGTATGTAATGATCCCTGCATATGCAAACATGTAATTAAAAGAGTCATCCTACCCAGATGGTATTAGAAAAGTTTGGCTTTGTCTGGGAACATGAGAGAGGAATGAAAGATATTCTCGGAGGTCTTTTCCAACCCAATCGATTCTATGATTCTATAACTTAGTTTTTGTTTCTCATAATTTTGCTCTAAAAATGATGTAACAACAACATTTAAACTTACACAGAGAAACTTTTAAAAGACATCTAGATATTCTCTGTTAGTTTTGGACGATGCTTTTAATGTGTGGAAATACTTTTTTATAAGTAAAAATGGGAACAATGAAGGTGTTTCAAAGGAAATTTTAAATGTTTGCATAGTTTTAATTTTTTTCTAGATTTATATATCCTTAAAGATATGCTTTGATCCAAACCCTTCCTCCTTTCCTCTTCTTTACAACACTCCTTCCAGTGTTGCACAACATAAACAATATAAACAAAAGTGAAAACTAATTTCCTCTACCACTCTCTCTGTTTTTTTCTTTGCCTCTGAGCAAATTAGGAAGCTCTTTTCAAGATGAAGACTAATGCTTTCCTAAATTGTCCCTGTACTCTGCATTGGTGAGGCCACACCTTGAGTATTGTGTTGAGTTCTGGGCCCCTCAGTTCAGGAAAGATATTGAGGTGCTGGAACGGGTCCAGAGAAGAGCAACTAGGCTGGTGAAGGGACTTGAACACAAGCCCTATGAGGAGAGCCTGAAGAAGCTGGGGTTGTTTAGCCTGGAGAAGAGGAGGCTTAGAGGTGACCTCATCACTCCCTATAACTACCTGAAGGGAAGTTATAGCCAGGTGGGGGTTGGTCTTTTCTCCCAGACAGTCAGCAATAGGACAAGGGGGCATGGGCTTAAGCTCTGTCAGGGGAAGTTTAAGTTAGATATTAGAAAAAAATTCTTTAGAGAGAGTAATCAGGCATTGGAATGGCCTGCCCCAAGAGGTGGTAGATTCACCATCCCTGGAGGTTTTTAAACTGAGATTGGACATGGCACTGAGTGCAATGGTCTAATAAATGGACTGAATTTGGACCAAGGGTTGAACTTGATGATCTTGGAGGCCTTTTCCAACCTGATCGATTCTTTGATTCTATATTATGGCAAAAACTGAGTCACTCTTGACCACAGGGCATTCAGATTTTTCTCAGCTGTTGTGGCTGTCTGGGCATCCAACATCAACAATAATTTAGTAAGAGTTTAGGACTGTTCATAAACTTGGAACTCCTTTGGCAGGTGCTTTCAACAGGAGATGCAGTCATAGTCGCTGGCCACTATTTCAATGAATTTTTCTTCCCAGGCCACATCATTTGTCTTTAATAGGATTTATGCTAAACAAGCCAGCTTTCCCTCAGAGCTCTATGCCAAACACAGAGTTTATTGAAGGATCAGGTCTATCTGATTTTAATGTGGAAGCACAGAACTGAACATCACTGAACTCATGGTAATGGCACTCACCTCACACCTGTGTTTTGCAGTTTTGTGTAGCAAGGGACAAGACTGAACTCTGTTTGTGTTAGTCTTAAGAACAGAGGAACAATTAATGAATATATATAATTCTGGTTTCATTAGAAAAGGTGTGAATGAATTCACCTGACTCAAATTTCAAAAAAACTGTGTCGAATTTGTAACTTCAATTTATGTAAGTCATGATTAAAAATGTGAATGGTCTTCTTGCACCTAATACTAACAGTGATATCACTTCTGGATATTATGTGAATATATTTGTCAACCAGAATTAGTTATCTCTATTCCATAGGCAAGTCTGAAGCATTTACTTAGTCTCTACTACTGGAGTGCTTCTCCATGGACACCCCCTTGTCGCGGGAGAGAAGCTTGCGTGCCCTTATGAGGTTGCGAGCTATGCTGGCGGTGGTTTGTGCCTCTGGTAGGGTCTCCCATGCTACTCATGTCTCAGCTGAAGGGTCAGACAAAGTGTGTCCACAGGCAGGATGGCCTTGCTAGCCTCCTCGCAACCATCCT
>VXBX01003377.1:963246-1009658 GCA_013400415.1 Scytalopus superciliaris | reverse complement strand
GGGGGTGTCCGTGGAGAAGTATAAATCCTTATTTCATTGATAACTAATTGTTCAAATAGTTTCAAGTAGAACCTGTAACAGAAAATTATGTTAAATAATAACTTGATGGTACCTGATAGGATGTAAAAAAACCATCAAGTTACCTTAGGTGATTATAATGCTTAAAAATATGCTCCCAGGGAAATTTGTAAATGTAAATGAGAGTATAATGGATTGTACCACCACATACACTTTAAGAATTTTGTTATATAAGCGTGAGTCATTAATCACCTGTTTCTGCATCATTCTTTCTTTGTTATGTTTTAGTATAAAAGACGGTGCTTATTTCCTAAAAGGTGTGCCAGCTCCATTAGATGCCTGGCACCCTATTCTGCTGAATCATAATAAAATCACATATCTCTACTCTGTGTTGATTGGCTCTTGCAAATAGGGTGAAAGAACCCATACTTCAAACAACATGCTTAGCATTTGAACTTATTCAGGTAATCTGAGAAGTGTGACTCACATTCACATTTACCCATGTGTTGAAAAGTAAGTTTCAACCCTGATCGTTCTTCCCACCAAACTCCCCCATTTTCTGCTACCCCTCTGCACTCTGCTCAGCAACAAAAGCTCCCTTCCCTCATTTCCAAACAGGCCAATTCTCGTACGTGTAGCATTAGTCCAATTACAAATTCTGAGTGGTCAACAGCATTTACATTTCAGTAAGTTTATCTCCCAGCTTTCCCACCTTTCCTGACTCTGCACTACTTTGATCCTGTTCTCCTAAGTCAACATGATTTAGCTGCAGCAGCAACCTGTTCTCCCTAGACCTAGTCTGCCAGACAGACAAAACAGCAAAGAGAAGGACTGGACAACAGTTTTTGCTTGTTCCAGTAGAAATGTGAAAAAACATGTACCTTGGAATTGTAGACCACTTGTTGATCCCTCCACAGAACACTGTCAAAAAGGAATATCTACTTTCAGCCCTTTTTGGCACCTTTTGTCCGCAAAGGTAGGCAAGTAGGAAGGGGAACCAGATCAGTGGGGTGATACCTCCTGAGCTGGCAGGGACCTGTGCCTGTGGCCCCAGCCAGGACACCTGTTTGGCCAGGAGTGAATATATCCATCAATTCTGAGTGAGTTTTGACTTCTTTTTTACCTGATCAGGTCTTTCTAGAATCCCAGGTCATTTCACATTATGAAAAGTTAGTCATCTAGATAGCATAAACATTGAATCAGAGATCAAATTTTTCACAATCAGTTCCATTTAGATAAGTAAGTAAGCATCAAATGTGGATCACAATATATAATAAATGATAAAAGCAAAGTAAGCACTAAATCTCCTCAATTCATTCAGCAGATGAATTAAAGATTCATTAATGGCAGTGAGTCACTTTTTAATAAAATCGATCAACAGAACATGAAGAAAACCCCTGTGGTTGCCATGGTATTTAATATAAAATATATGGTAAGATAAATAGTTGATTTTTAATGAAGAGATCCCACTCTATAAAGGCAGATATTTAGGCTCTAAAGCCATGTAGAGCACACAGCAAATTGTCTGAATCCAGGGCTTTGCTGCTGGAATTAAAATTAGCCTGTCTCCAACTCCATCTATAAAATGATTCTTTGTCAGAGCATGAAGAGATTCTGTTGTGGCAGCAAAGAAATTTCATAAATAACAGTAAGAATGACAGCCACAGTATAGAAATCTCTTTTTACCAGTCCCCTGAAAAATCAAGCAAAACCAGATGCCAATCCTCAAGAAAAGTCTTAAAATACAAAATGCATAAGAACTCAAAAGTAAAACAAACAAACAAGCAAAAAAAACCCAAAACCCCTGACAACCAACAAAAAAAAAAGGATAGATATTTACTTGGGCAAGAAAAAATATCAGGCTCTTCCTAAAAATCCAGTGGAAGTTTGTTCAAGACTCACATGAAATATAAGAGTTTTTTCTGTGACAAACAGCAAAGAACACACCAACTGGGAGCTATGCCTACTTAATGTTTTCCATTCTTTCAGCTGGTACTCCTAAGAATCTTGTTCAAAACTGCTGAGTTAAGGGGTTGGAAACTTTATCTCTTCACTAAATCCAGTCTATTTTACTTTCCTTTTCTTTGCAATTGTAAATATTCCTTTCTATTTACCTGAAATGCCTATCACTCATAAAGGAAGCTATTAGAGCCACACAATGCTTTGCAGAGTGAATGATTCCATCCTGGCACAAAGTAGATATTCCTGGATCTTATTAAATGCGAGTAAACACCATGATCTTACAGAAATTGAGAGGATCTCCAATTGCTGACAGGACTAAAATTTGGTCTAGGCTAAATTCTTCATTTAATTTTTGGATGAACAAAGAATGAAAAGTTAAATATTTTCACCTATAAGGGTAGTGATTCATTAGAAATCTAAAAAAAAATACTAAAAAATGATTTTGTTAAACTGGAAAACATCAGAATTTGTAGGCAACTTAGGTCAAAATAAAGAACTTGGCAGAGGGTTTATTAGTTGATATTTTCTTCACTGAAGCATGCATTGTTTTTTTTTTTTTGCATTAGTATTTTATTTTAAAATTAACCCATGTATCCAAATTTACAAATATTCCAGGGGACTCCTTCTGTCTTTCCAGAAAGTTTGTCCAGCAGTCAGACTTTTTTTCATCAGAAACTTGACCCTTCACTTGAATTTCTTCTTCATCCAAGTATCTCTCAGACATCAGGGAGAAATAAAAATTTATAAGGGAAGGAACAATGCACCATTTGGCATCCGATTTCAGTATTTGTGTGTTTGAGACAAGCATCTAAATATTAAGAAATACCTTCATATGCACATATTATATTCAAATGTATGGTAAAAGAGTAACAAATCTGCTTTGTTGCAGATTCTTTGATCAGCTTCTGTTACAGACAAGCAAAAAGTGTCACTCCATTACGTTTGTCACATGAATTCTAATAGTGCTACAAAGGGACAATTCTCAACAGCAGAGATTCAGTAAAAATATAACTTGGGTTATATTAAGACATACAAAGATTTTAGACCTGGGTTTCCACTAAAGTTGTTCATAAATATTTGAGTGCTCCTTATAGGCAGAAGTTAACAGTACTATTTGGTGACCATCCTAATATACAGTTTATTCCTTCAGAAGGCAGGCTAAAACTTGTGGTCTAGTAAAGTTCTGGGGCCACAACATAAATGTCTGATGCCACAACTAAATTTTGATGTAATAGCACTGCGAGGTAGTTTAAATACATAAACAGATGTATACTTGTAGTGAATAGTTTACATCAGTGTTATTTCTTTCCTCTATTGTTTGACAAAAATTATTAAGAAGGAAGTACCTCTGTATTATACCTTATTCAGGATAGTCCTCAGTTTTCTGTGATTGGAATACAAATTGATCACTGGCCTGATGTTAAATTAGTTAAAGTAATATTAGCATTTTAATCTGAACAGCTGGTGTTTGCAGAGTCCTATCATTTTAGGGAACCTCTATTAAGTCCTATGTTTGCTGTTATGAAATTCTGTATGTTTTAGACCATATTCTAGTCTGGTTTTGACCTTTCCATTTTTCTCCTCTGACTTTACTAGTATTATTACTGAAACTGCCATTATCAAGTGCAGTTCTTGGTCACATGCTTTAAAAAATTTGCAAGCCAGTCATAAATGTTCTAATTCTTGAGCAAGAAATTACTGAGCTTCTTTCTCTGAATTTTGATAAAAACTTGTATGGTTTCATTTAAAAATTTTAGTCACAATCTCACTTAGCCAGTAACTGCTAAAAGAATATGCTATACATATCAAAAACTTGGTAATCTCTCTCAGGAGTTCTGACCTTGCTTGACCAAAAGTGCTGCTAGTGACTTGTAATTTAAGGACAAAGAGACTGGACAATAAAAGATTTATTTAGTCTGTTATTTTCTGAAAATGCATTTTGTTTCAAAATCTTCAAAGAATAGTTAATACATTTTTAAACTGTGTGTGGCAAGGACTTCATGTGCAAAAAAACTATGGTTTTCTATTACTATCATAGTTTTTTTTATTATTACTTTTATTAGCAGAAAAGAAAAAAAAGAAAAACAAAAGAGAAAATTAACGAATCAGCAAATATATTTACATGCCTAAGCTAAGTTACTGTGCCACTCTGTTGCTGTATATAGTTTTTCATTTTTCAAATTCTTTTTATTATCTATTTTTCTGAGTATCTTTTACCTTTATTTGGGGAATTCTATTATTTTTCTCTATTAGAGGGTTTATTTGGTGTTTTTTCCTTTGTTGCCTTTATTTTTCTTCGTTTTTGTCTTTCCTTCCAAGCTCTCTCATGCTCTTATATTGACCACCATACATTGTTTTATGTGAAAGCAGAAAGCTATGTTCAGACAGTAAAACTGGCTATCAGTCAATTTTCCTGTTTATTTTATATAATTGCACTCTTGAAGAAGTTACCAGAATTTTTCTGAGGTCTGAACAGCCAACTGAGTGCAGCAGCAAAACTGTGGCACGCAACTGACTCTAGTCCTCACTCAGAGCTGTAAATATCTTTGAGTGAGAGCCCAGAACTCACCTCCCCACATTTTTATAGTGAGATATAAATGGGGTTTGAAAATAACTCATCAAGAGTATGGTGTCAGCTGGCAACTATTAAGGTAAGCTTTTTCCTTCTTTCCTTTGACAATCTACGGTGTGGTGGTATGGGTAAATCAAGCTTCTTGAGTATCATTCTTCGAAGACCTAAACAAAACAACAGCATCCAGCATAATAAAAGCTCTGTTTGCTACTGGTTTTAGTCAAGTGAATATGTATTTCATTTAGTTTGTAGAAACTCTGTGCATTGCTGGATTTTCTTTTCCCAAAATCAAGGCATCTAAAACCAAGAAATAGAGCTGAGGCTGTAGTTTTATTTAGCTTTAGTTTGCACAGAGGAAAATATTTACTAGAAGCATAAATCTAAAGGCTACCACAAAAACAATAGGTGAGCAAAGACAGTATAAATAAGGTTATTTAGAGGAAAAGTTTAAATAAAGGAAGAGAATGGAGGACATGACCTATGGGACACCTGCCGGAAGCAGAGTTATGGAACAGCTTCTGAAAGATCTATCAAAAGAACGATTAGACAGGCAGAAAGAGAAAGACATGGGTGAAAGCAGTCACAGAAGCAAAGACAGAAAATTATTTCAAACAACATAAAAGGCAGTGCAGAGGTCAAAGATGATGAAATATTGGAGAAATCTAAGATTTTGTTAAAATGTCACCAAAGATTTTTTTTTTTTAAATAGCCTACAATGCAAGGGAGAAATTGAGTATAAATAGATGGGTAAATCCAGGCTACATTTAATGAGCTTGAAATAAAAGGGAGGAACAAGACAGGACAATAAATGAGGAAAAAATTTAAGATAAAGGTGAGATATTTTTCAAAGAGCAAAGATTGCCCTTTTTATATTGTGAAGTAAAAGATCCAGAAAGTAGTGCAAAGTTACGTGGAAAAACCACGTGCAAGGGTAAGAGTGCTGAAGAGTTTCAGAGTTGAAGAAAGGTCACAAGAGCAAGAGCAAAGTTGGGGTGAGAACAGCTAGAAAATACACAGATCAGGAGCAAGAAAGAACAAGGAGGCAAAAGAAGGTGAGAATAAAGTCATGTTACATTTCAACAATATCATCCTGCAAGAACCTGGCAGGGTCCTATATGGGGAAGAGGAAAAGAGAGAGGGATGAAGAGAAGGACAGAGGGAGAAAGTGAGGACACAGAGAAGGTTGGAAGTTTGAGTCAACAGTGGGAAAAAACAGATGGGATTAAGCAGATTTAAAGTAGTTGGGAAACAGTTATACAGGAAAGCAGATGGTAGAACTGAACAGAAAAAGCACATTTGTAGTGAAGAGAGATAGATTTCACAAGAACTTCAGAAAATATTCCACTGGGGTAGAGGGAGGGTGAAGGAGTGTGAAATATGCAGATTTGAAGATATGAGAAAATAGTAGTGGTTAAATGAAGTGGTGGAAAACCTGAACAGGAACCGGTGTGAGGGCAGAAGAGAGAACAAAGAAGAGAGAGATGATAAACTCAAATATAAGATCAAAGCTCAGCAGAGACTGAAAGCGAAGGGTTATCGATGACAGTGAGAAAACAAACTTTTTTTTTTTAATGAAAAAATCAGTTTCCAGTGACAGCTACATGCCAGTGGTAAAGTAGTGTAATGAGACTGTGGGCATTTTTGAAATTTTAGAGCAGGACTGTTGATTCACATATGGATATTTTATCCTTCTGATACAATGATCATTCTGCAGAAATGTATTCAACTTCTACATGAAACACATGGGTTGGGGTTAAAAAAAAAGAAAAAATAAAAAAGGCATGAAAATCATTACATTCTTTGAAAGGTATGGAGTCTTTTCCAGTTAATTCTTCAAGCTTATGAAAAAAACTCAACATATGAGGAAGATGAGTATCAAGATGTTTTCTGTCAGCTCCTCACTGCTATAAGCTTTCCTGTGTCATCTTTCTTTCTGTGCAGATATGTGTAGCTGAATCCCCCAAGTTATTTATGCAATGTTTAGCTTTACTTTCATCTATTTAAATTTCTTGATCAATTTATTAGCTATTCCCAAGAAGGGTCATGCACTCTGATTTTCTTTATTCAACCCAGCTCTTAAAAGCACTGATAATTTTCTCTTACTCTCTTTTTAAAAAGGAAGTTAAAAGTCTCACGTTATTCTTTGACTTCAAGAGACACTGGGAATATCCACAGGCAAAAATTATCACCATATCTGCAGCCATTTTTGCCCTGAGGAAACATAAAGCTGGAACACCAATAACTAGTGCTTTTTACCTTACCTTTCACCCTGACCTCATACTGACTTCATAAAATCTTTATGTAAGGGACAAAGAGTTGGTCAGGCCCATAGGGGCAGCATATGTTTTCAAAATGGTAAAGAATAGAGCAATTCCCATTGCTCTAATATAATTCATTTTCAAAAAGCTTTGTGGCTCCTAATGGCAGATTCCATATGCTGTAAAATTGAGTACAAAACCCCCCATACTTAAAAGACTTAAACATTTGAAACACATCAAAATTAGAGAAAATCTGAATATTCAAACCAGAGTAACTATGCTCTAAATTACTCAGATATAACCTTGCATTTCAACAGTGACCTTGGTCCCAATCAAGAATTTAGGGGGGAAAAAAAAGCAACTCTGGAGAGTTTTTTAAATGCATGCCTCATCAAGTTATCATAATTAAATCATCATTTTCATCAAGCAGTAAAATGTGACCAAATTACCATGCAAAATTATTAATCACAGCACATATACATTTCAATTGCAAACAGTTTAAGATGCATTTATTAAAGTCTTCTTAAGATAATAATGAAATAAAAATCATGTTAATGTTTTGCCATTGGAGGAGGAGCCAAAAGTATTGAACAAAGTTTCTTATTAAAAATAATAAATGCCCAGTCCTGAAAAGGATTGATATGGACAAGGCATTCATTTTGATATATGTTTGTAGGATTTTTGCATCAGCAATTAATAAACTGAAAAAGTTAAGCATGTTCTTTATATGCCTGATTTTAGGTACATTATACTTAGGGTTAACTCCAAAGACAGCCAGAAATCATTACCCACAGGTTTAAGCCCTCTTTACTTTAAATGTGCCTTCTCCACAGACACCCCCTTGTCGCGGGGGAGAAGCTTGTGTGCCCTTATGAGGTTGTGAGCTATGCTGGCAGTGGTTTGTGCCTCTGGCAGGGTCTCCCATGATAGTCAGGTCTCAACTGAAGGGTCAGACAAAGTGTGTCCATGGGCAGGATGGGCTCACCAGCCTCCTGGCAACCATCCTAGGAGAAGGACAACTCTAACTCCAAACCCGGGCAGATGGAGCTCGCTTAGCCCTGTAAGGCCATCCATCTATGAGAAGGATACTCTAACTAAACCTACATCCTGAGGATTTTGCTGTCACCGTCCAAGCTTGCTNCCTCCAAAGGTGTGTTCAAATTGACACTCACATGTTGGAACATCAGAACCATGCTTGATACTGCAGATAGCGGACATCCTGAGTGTCGTTCTGCTCTAATTGCCCATGACTGTCACGTCTCAACATCGACGTTGCTGCTCTCAGTGAAGTTTGTCTCCATGAGGTAGGCAGCCTTAAAGAACTTGGTGCCAGTTACACACTCTATTGGTCAGGGAAACCCAAAACCGAAAGTCACCTTTCAGGAGTTGGCTTCATGATCAGAAACTCCATCACCTCCAAGCTTGAAAAACAGGTCATTCCGATCGCATTATCTCCCTACGCCTCCCACTACACAACAAGCAACATGTTGTCCTCTTCAGCATATACGCCCCAACTCTCCAAGCTGATCCTGCGGAAAAAGACAAATTCTACACCGATCTGCGCCACCTCGTCCAAAAGCTTTCTGCTGATGATAAGATCATAATCCTTGGTGACTTCAACGCCAGAGTAGGAAAGAACTCTGAAATATCCCATATGATTTGTCAGAACACTCTACTGTGTGGGTGTTCTGCACTTTTCTTCATATAAGGTTACATGTTTTTTATACTGATGTTGTCATTGGTGGTGAGCAACCTACTTATTTCAAGATTATGCCTTGCTGATTCAGCAATCAACACCTGACAATTAGGTCTGCCTTTCTAATGAAAATTGGCACTGTTACAAGTTCACCTTTCCATATTAATTTCGTGTTTCAAGACATACAAATACTTTTATCTAAATTCCATGTGATCCCTCTTTTGGCATCTTCAGTTGTCCTTTCTTCCTACTGACTTCCATTCGTTTTAGTTGCCGTCATACTGGCAAATGCAGAAGAGGCAATGTCTCCTCCATTCTCTCTCCTGCCATTCTATCCATTTCTTTTGAGAGGGAAAGTCCAAAGATGCCAAGCTACAGGACCACCACTTAGTCCAGTGAATGAGAGCTAAAGCCTCTTTGGCTTTCTATCTTTCTTTGCCTTCTTTACGGAGGAAAGGATTTCCTTTATATGTTCTGAACCAGTACTGTATTTTCTTAATGGAGTTACAACATTGACTTGATGAGCCAAACAGTTGAGGACTCTCCTTTCTGCCTGCCTGTCCACTGAGTAGATTTGTTTCTTATAAAGATACAGGGCTCAAAAATGTTTCTGAGTTTTGCAAGAGTTTCTTCTGGCTTGGTCACATCTGGCATTTTGCTGCTCTGATTTATACTCAGATGTCTGAACTCATTTTTCAGTGGTGCAAAGATGATATTATATTCATCTGAGAGAAATAAGTGGGACAAAGCATCTTGTTCCTCAGATGCTACGGTTACACCTACAAAATAATTTTGCTGGGAGGTCAGAGGTGCTACCTGAAGGTTAACAGAGCCCAACTCCACCTCTCTTTGCTGCATTTGTGAGCAGCCCAGGCTCCAGCTGACTCTGCAGCAGACAGTGCCAAGGCTACCTCGTCTGTTCAAAATGTGCCAACCCTCAGGGAGATGGATTGCAAAAGCAAGATGGAAGTCCCAAAGTGCATTTCTCCTCCAACACTGTAAAACATTAACTAACCCAATAAGAAAGTGTCAAAATAGGTTTGCTTTACAGCTAAAACTGTACCTGAAGATATCTACCCTAAGAAAGTATAAAAACTGGTTTACCTGAACCTCAGACCCAAGTGAACTTCTGAAAATAAATGGCATGGGCAGACAGCAGATTTGTCTTGGACACTGACTCAGGTTATTCTGCAGTGGAAAAGAACAATCAGAAAACCTGAATGTAAACTAGTTCAGAACAAAGGAATTTTAACAACTTCTTCTACATCAGTCAGTTACCAGGTGAATTCTTATTTGTTACTCTGCCATACATCTTGTGCTGATTATTACAGATAAAAGTGTAGGTTGCCCGAGAACAAGACAGAGCCCAGTCCATTGTACAGAGTCCTTAACTGGAGGTGATATTATTGTAATATAGGAGTCTCTTTTTAACCTTCCTACCATTTGGAAGAGAGACTGCTAGCATAATTTTACAATTTTTACAAAGCTTGGGAGAACTGAGAATCAAGTGTATTTTGACAATGACAGAAATTGTTCTAACTCAGCATTTCAGTCTGTTTTGGTAATATGCAATTACTTAAGACAAAATTTATCTTTCTAGCAGTGGAGCTTAGTACGGAGCTAAGTTAGGGAAATTGTTTCCTTCAAAAGGATCGGTTTTATTTTATTTGCTTTTTTTTGTCCTTGTTTTTAAATACTGCTGCCCATGCAGGTAATACAAGGAGCTTAATAAATAATGAAGTTTGTTGTTGGACTTGACAAAAAGATCATCTTTAATATTGTAGGTTCTGATTTAAAAGTATTCCCGTTACTTCAATTTAGTGGGCAGTTTGGAGAGTTTTTTCTCTACGGTATGTAGAGGAAGATATTGCTTATATCAGTAAAGCTGTGCTGCGTTTACTATTAAGTTGCTGATGTGTAAAACACCTGCTCTATTAAATTGCTTAAAAAGACTAATCAAGAGAACTTTCAACTTTGGTTTCTAACAGTTGGAACTTGCTTGACAATGATATTCTGGCTCATGTGCAGTTTCCTAGGGCTGTGTACCATCTATGAACTTGCTCAGTCTGTACTTTGTTCCATTTATCCTGTCATTTACAAAGATATTAAAGATAATTGGACTCAGTATTGACCACTGGAGTACATCAGTAGTTACTAGTCTACAACAAGAGTCCAGTCATTCAGCCAGCTTTAAGTCCACCTTACTGTCTTCTCTTCCAGCCCATACTTCATCAGTCTCTCCATTAGTATCTACCTTATGGGAGACAGGGTTGAAATTTTTACTTAAATCAAGACAATATTCACTGCTCAGCCCTCAAATATCAAGACAGTAATTTCATCACAGCAGGTTATCAGGTTGGTCAAGCATTACTTCTTCTTTTTGAACTCACGCTAATGCCTTGTACCTTGTAGACAGCTCCTTCCTTACATGCAAATTCTTGAGGTGAGCCTTTTCAGCTGCACTTTGTTGTATTTATCTTCCCTTCACTTTGACATTGCCCCAGGCTCTTTGAGCATCAAACTTGTCCCTCACTATCCCTGCCAGAGCTCCTGGTAAATCTCACCTTCCCCTGAAAATCCCAGCTTAAAGCCCTCCTTACCAGGTCAGCTATTCAGCCATCCTGGTGGCAAAGACACCTTTGTCATGCTTAGTGAGGTGGATTCCATCTCTTCCAAGCAGACCTTGATCTTCAGATAGCATCCCATGGTGATAGAAAGCAAAATCCTGCTGCCAGAACCAGTTCTGCAATCAGTGCTCTCCTCCTTACTCACTTTGTCCTCACCAGCAGAATTCTGGAAAACACCACCCTTCTTCCATTGCCCCAGCCATTGCCCTCAGACCTCTGTAGTTACTTTCTGTACACCCCAGCTTGCCCCTAGCATTGCCACTGGTGTCCACACAGAAAACCAGCAGGGGTTAAGAGTCAGAGTGTTGGTTGTACAGGGCTCAGCAGTCTCTCCATATCATCCCATAACTCAGCCACTCACAAGCAGCAAACCTTTCTAGATGACAGGCCAGGCTATCATATCCATGTTATTTATCAGCACATTTCTTAAAAGAGTTTCCTCTCAGGCCAAGATTTCCCCCCTTTCAATGCACAACTGTAGTTCAGGCAGAATAGCCAGTTCCTAGCAAGCAGTAAAACCATGATGCTTTTGCCTGTGGGGCCAGGGAATTTTAGTCATATCAAGCCATGTTACGCCATGCTGTTCTTCCTGAAGTCAGCCTAGGGGACCTTGGTCCATTCTCTCTTCTAGAATAAAACAGGAAACTGAGGAACTCGAAAGATAAGATGCCTCAGAGGACAAGGTGTATTTAGCATCATGAAAGTAGAGAAGGGGAAAATGCCAGTGTCAAATACAGAGAACATAAGAAGAGATGGAAAGAGAAATCATCCAGTAATGCATCGGATTTATAAATCTTGATACAATGACAGAAGGAAACAAGTTTTATATAGGCCACAAGGTGTTTCTCAGAATTGAACAGGTCATATACTGAAAGAATTTGAACAGAGGATGACTGCTAGTGGACTGGTTTTTAAAAATGAAAAACATTTTCAAAGTTGAACAGAGTACAAAAAGGCAAACATGACAGTATAAAGCAAAGGAAGAACAGCGTAAAGAGAGGTTGATGGGTTGATAGAAATGAAGATAAAACCAAAGTGTGCACTCAAGGTAGAAATGAGCTAAATAAGAGATTAAATGTGAATTTATGGAGACTAATAAAGATGGGCATAAGCTCATTAAGAGGGGATTATTAAAGTCCATCCAGCTATCTGCATACAGAAAAATGTCTGATACAATGAGCCTAACTAGAACTCTGCTAGATGATAACAATAAAAGTATATTAATATCATGGGATATAAATTGTCTTTAGAATAGACAGACAGTGTAATGATGCTTGGGCAATTAAGACAGAAAGGGAGAATTACAACTGTGATATATAGATAGGAGGGTGATTTTGCTAATATATCTCTTCTGCATTTTTAGAAGTGCTGTAGTTGAGCAATCACCATGAGGGTTGTATTCAGAGAGTAAAAGAATGGATTCCTTAGGCAATCACAGGCTTACAGGCCAGATTTTTAAACATTTTAAGATGGAGTGAAGTTTATTAAAGATGCCTATTCCAGCTATGAGACAACTTGTGCTATCTTGTTTTATATATGCCAGTGTCTGTATGGGTAGTGGAGGGAACATTATTCCAACTAAATACTTAGCTCCAGTTGGACATTTCCTCAAAAAAACTATATCCTCTGTGTCCAAAATCCCAGAAGCTGTGATTTAGTCCTGCTTTTTTTGCTTTTCTTTTTTTTTTTTCTATTTATACCCATGCACTGGTATTCCTACCAGTATTACTATTTTTAGTAGTCATTTCAATTGCACTTATCTTTTTTGATTCTTAAGGACAGGGATATCTTACATATAGGTCAGGGCTATCAGTGTATTCAGTTTGTTCTCCAAACACCCAGAGATTGTTAAGAATCACAAAGAATTCAAAAGAAATCTGGGACATACAGCTAATCCACTAGAGTATCCCTTACTTTGGAAAGAGGTAATGCAGAATTTAAGAAAGCATTTGACATCAACAGGGTATCAATAATTGCAGTTGGTTCTTAGTTTTCATAACACTGCTTGTAATCAGAAAGATGTAAATTTAAAACATGCCACTAACAGAAAAAAATAACCTTGTTGCAACCATTACTTATTTGTACTGTCATTGTGCCAAGGGATTGCAGATATGAAGCAGGACTTCATTGAGTTTTACATTGCTTAAATACTAAATGAAAGAGGGTTATTTTAGGTTCTTTAGAGAATTCACACTTATTTTTACACATATTTTTAAGAACTTAGAATGGTTTAATTCAGCAAATGAAGATTGGAATATAGCTACTATGTCTGCATATGAGTGGGGAAACAAGGAACAAAGGAATCAAATAAATTTTAACTGTAAAGATTAAAGCAACTTGGTCATATATAACCATGAAAGAATGGAGGCTATAAGTTTTAAGTTTGGTTTAAATTATAGTTTAAGCTATAAGTTTAAACTACAAGATTCTGGAACATCTTTCCTTTAGACATGGAAGGGTAAACATCAGCTTTATGGTGGAGTTCAGCAAGCTTGTAAAGTGTTTGTGCTGTTAAATTTTCTAGACACTAGTCTTTGGAGAAAGTCTGAAATTAATTGGTCTGAATGAAAACAGATTTGGGGCACATGAATGCAAACTGGGCCATATCACTTGGTCTCAGTATCAAACGATGGTCTCTGGCCTGTTACATTAGCAATACAGTTTTTAAGCCCTCAGTCCTTTCTACTGACTTTCTTGTCCCCAGATGCACTCAGGAATTCCATATTTTCCTTTCTTTCATAAGCACCATTTCTCCCCACAAACCTCTTTATACTGCTCTTGCTTTTTGCTCCCAGTTTCCCACTCCTACCACTTAGTTTTCCTGTGATGGGGACTCTGTATGATCTGACTTGGTCATGACAGAAAGTCTGTGTATGCCTGTTCTTTTTTCTTCCTTCAACATTTGCAGTTTATGGATTATCAGAGATGCTTTGAATCAAAAATATCATTACTGACACCTCTACGGAATAAGTAGGAACAGGCTTGCATTATCTTCTGCCGCTCTAGGGTCAAACCAAATGTCCTTGCTGATGAATTAGACCTTTGTTTGGGGAGCTTTGTCATGCAAACCTATACTATATGGCACAGGATAGTAAGACTTGGATAAATCCATGTTTGTCTTTAGTACCTAAACTTTAATGTGTTATTTTGAATAAAGGCAAGGGAATAACATTAAGCAGATGTCAATGTCCATGTGCATGAGTTACAAGAAAGCACAAACTGTAACATTCCAAAATCATGGTCACCTGCTCACCAATATTTCAAGGAGATATTTCTGTCCTATTTCAGGAATGACATGGGAAAAGGTATTATCCTGTGGAATGATTTTAAAGCAAAGAATAAAGAGAACATATAATGAAACACAAAGGAGGGATAGATAAGAAACAGAATTTGGCAACACTTCCATTTTTATGCTGGGAAGATAGCTTCACTAAGTCAATGTTTTTGCCAAGAAAAGTACTACTTCTTCCACAGTATACTGAGAAATTTGACGTAAAGGTACAAAATAGTTGACATCAACTTGATAAAATACTTTCAGCATATTATCTGATACTGAAAATTTATATCCTTCAGTAAAATTATGTTATCAGTCTGTGCATTCCAGTGGGAACTTGGCTAGCACATTGATTATTTTAATACATATATATCTCATAAATCAAAGGCTCAGGTTGAATCAAAAAGAGTAAAAAATCACAAAGACTAAAACAGAGAGGACACTCTAAGAGCCTGAATGATAAATAGGTTCAAATATTAGCTCACTGGATGCAGAAAATGCAAATCAAACCTTTAAAAAGTTAAAATTTTGTTTTTCATAATTCCCCATTATTTTGTGATGACACCTTACAGCAGTGAGAATCCAGAATCAAGTAAGGAAAACAGCAGACTTTTGATGGTTTTGCAAGTGTGACATTTTGTTTCATATTTTCAGTAAAAATGTGGTTAACAGGAAGAAATTTCAGGAGTATTTTTCTGAATAATGATTTTTCACTTTTCAGTCAACTTCATGTATAAAAAGTACTCAAAAAAACCCCCAAACCAAAACAAAAACAACCTGATTGAGAGAGAGCAAACTTTGTGATCCCTGAAAAACTCACCTCATCTCCAAGAGAGAATCAACATTATTATAATCATCATCTATAGAATGTAATGTAATTTTTATCTAACAGACTGAACAAGCTTTCAAACCCGATTTTTCAATTTCCTCTACTTGTTACACTATTTTATGCTCTGAGAAGTCCTGGAGCATATAAGCTCAATTACTTTTGGATGAAACGCAACTTCAAGTGCACATAACATTTCCCACTTGCTAATGGGTATGCAGTCCACAGGAGCACTCTTGAGCTGCTCTAGAAAAAAAACTCAAAGGGCACTGTGGATGTCAGGTCCTCAACACCAGTCATTTGGTTGTATTTGATTGTATCTGTCCTCTGATTGCACCACACAACTTGCTCCTCAAATCAGTGCTGGGATCAAAGCCCAGGACCTTGACGATATTTAAATACTCATCTTCTCAGTCCATAGGAGTTAGCTGCCTGAGAACCCCTAAGTGGGCAGGAATAATCTGATGTAAAAGATTAAGAAACAGAAGAATATCAACATCTACTGTCAGTGCAAAATACTAAACACAAGCCGGGTACATTCCTCACCTACAGTACACCGCTCCATGTTATGTTTTTAACTTTGCTTTTGTTCAGTCTTAAATACTTTGGCTATCATTAGCCGGGGGGGAAATAAGATGTAATTCTTATAAATAATAGCTTGGGCTATTAACTTCAGTTTAATGACACTGCACTCATTATTTCTCAAAACTTGGGTATGCTATTTGGTTTGGACCTAATTTTACTTTTAGTCCAATGGCTTTTAAAGCAAGTCATTGACAAGTACATTTACTCATCTTCAATTAAAGCAAATATACCCACATTATGTTTTGTGGAGCATTTCAGTGTAGTAGCAAGCTCTAAGATTGTATTATAAAATCTTGCAGATAAGGGCATATAATTTTATCTGAACAGCAATACTAGTGAAACATACCATGTCAATACAGTTTGCAGGCAGTCCTCATTTCTGTTCTTTACCATTTAACACGAAAAATTCATGACTGGCAGTTCAAAGAGTTGTCTTCTGAGATCTCAAGGCTTGAGCGGCTGAAGAATTGGGGTCAATTTTTTAAAAAATTCCTGAAGAAGATGCAATAATGTTTGACTTTGGGATTTTTACATCATTTGCTCTATCTGATTACTTTTCATTCCGATCATTAGTAGTGACATGTATTGTTATACTTTATACATTATTTATACATTATTTCTTATTAAATGTTTGGGCCTCCTATTTCTTTTATTTTTTTTATCTATGTCACATAGCATTAGAGTTAATTGCTGGATTTTTTAAGATAGAGACATTTTAATTGTAGAGATTTTTTTATATTACTATTATTTGTTTATTCTACCTGTTATAAGGCCAGTCAGAAACTCTCATATTACTTTATATGCTATGTAATATCTCAAAGGGGAAAATATGGAAACATAAATATAAACTTGCTAAAAGTGTTTCTGCAAATCAAAACATCCTGAAATGTGTGTCAAAAACCTAGAGATTTTATGTTAATATAAAAGAAATCTTTGATAGAACAGTATAAGCAAAGACATTAAAGTCATACAATGGGATGTGATTCTCAGCTAAAATTACCAAAGTGGAATTGAAATTAAGGAGAACTAATCTTAATCAAAAAATTGATTCAAATGAACAGGTATCTGATCTAGAAAGAAAGCTCCCAACAACTATAAACGGATACTATAATTCAAAAGTTACTGTAAACAGATACATTCACTTGAATCGCTAATGCTTAAATTATTTAAATATCGAACAAGAATATAATTTCCAGGATCTTAGGGATTGGGCCTTGAATAACAGTATGCCAGCTATCTGCCATAGAAGAATTTGTTGATAAATGTGTGTTATAATACATTAAATATTTTGCATCTCTTCCCGATTTAGTTCAAATAAAATAAATATTGCTGGCACTTAGGTTGGTTGTTTAACTTCATTAGATTTCCTGCTATTATTTTGTATTTTAACATATAAGTTGTGTCCAATATTATGGCCTTCCAACTCGAACTGTATTCTGATTCAGTGACCCACAGATCCCTGCTTCTCAATGATGGGCTGTATGTCTGTGTCATCTTACCTTTCACATTGTTAGACAACTGCTTAGTAAGTGGAGGTGGTTTACTGCTGGAACCGAGAACTCCACCTACACACATATTATACAATAATCTAACAGTTAAAATATCTCATAATTATTTTAATATGCAAAGTGCTTGGTAATTAAAAACAATCTTTATAATTTCCTAATAGAAACCTTTTTATGGAGAAAATGGATGCTACTATAAAAATAGTATTATATTTTCTCACTTATTAATCTATTTTCTATCACATTAATAAAGGTTGTCAAAGTTTAAGGAAGTGGTTGCAAAAGAATACTAAAATTTGAAAATAGTCTTGTGGTTCATTAAGGGTTTTAAAAGAAGGGAACTCTAATCAACATTCAGCTTTTATGTTCTGATTACATGATAATCTGTAATCACCATTGTCTCCAATCACATGAACTAATAAAAATCTCTCCCAAGTGCACAATAAAGTGCCACCACATTAACTGAATTACACAGCAAGCAAATAGTGGTTTCAACATCTTTTAGTAGACTTGATTGCATTGTTGGAGGATGGGTTTGTTGTGGTTTGGTGTTTTGGGTTTTTTTAAAGTAATTATAGTGAATAGGTAGAATGGAGACATCCTATCCAAAACTGAAAAAAAAAAAACAAACCCAAAACCCAAATCTATCTGATCCACAAATGTAATTTAATGAGCTTTAGTTATTTTTTAGGTTACTGCAGTGTTTCAGAACAATCTCCATCAGAATCCTCCAATGGAGTTATGGGCTGCAGTCTATACATTGCCTTGGAGGAAATTTCCACTTGTCTCTCAGATAATTTTGACAATGAGTTTAGAACTGAAACGTCATTGAATTTGTAACATTCCAATCTATCAAAACTGTAGATGATTCATTTTTTTCTCTTTTCGCCTTATTGAACAAGTGATACAGAAACTATTGTTGAAGTGGTCATATGCTACTCCATTATACCAAGCATTCCAGTGCAGTCTGTAATTTATGCTTTTTGCACAAAAAATAAAAAAATAATCCTAAGCTATTTTCAGAGAGTGACAAATGTCAGCATTCAGAGCCTTGTGATCAATTTTAATTCCTGTACGGTGTAAACACATGCGTTAATTCCCTGTCATTACAGTAATTCCAATAAACATAATTAAAATAAATATGTATCTGCAGTTAATTTGCAGTCGTACCTTCAGCTATTACTGCTATTTCTGATTCTAAATGTGTGTACCTAACTGTAAACAGTACATAAAAATTGCACAGCTATTGAAGCAGCAAATATTACCTGTTCTTACAGCTTGGTTCTGGAATTGAGTACTCTCATGTATTTAATGAAAAGAAGAATTGAGAAGTAGGATTTCAGAAGCACGATATTCTCAGACAAAAGCAGACAGTTTATGTTCTTTATGTCTGCAGAGGTTATCTTTAATAAAGACATTATCTTTACAAAAAGTTAGAACAAAAATCAGGTAATTGGTTGGTAACAGCTATAAATGTATGACAAAATTAGGAAGCAGAACTTTTAAAGAATATATAAAGTTTGACAAAAACAGCAAATTGAACCCTTTATTGTGATAAAATTACATTCTACCATGTTTTTTGTTTGATAGCCAGAATTTAAGGACAGAATTCAGATATATTTGATTAAATTTTACAAGGCCCTGAAAACAACATGAAACAGTTTTTCTTGCAGACTGGAATAATTTTTTGGGGTTTTATGTAACCAGTTCTAGATGCTTTTATTCATTTATTTTGTTGGAGAAAAGAAAGCAGCAGGCATAAAAAAGAAAAAAAAATCCCCCCTGTATACTTTAGATTCTCGTATCTGACCTTAGATGAGGAAAGGCTGTGATGCAGTGAGATGTAAATTCTGCTGGCATACTCTGCAGCTTTGCAAAAGGGTTTATCAGCCTGGCAAGTTCCACCAGGACTCACTCATAAGGACACTCTCAGCTGTGCTCCAGGACTCTAATTCCCTGACTGCCATGATTCTTACCTGCTCTCAAGATCATCACAATAGGGTTTATGCTGCAAAAGAGCCAAACTCAGCAATGCCCAACCTTAAACTAGCCTTGTAGCACATTCTCAAGCAGGAACTCACCCATAGTCATTAAAAAACCATATTCTTGTGTCTGTAGATCACACACCAGTGTTTGTTTGCCTTCATGTAATAAGATAACTGGTCCTCTAATTTACCTGGACCATGAGTTTACAACAAAAAGCACCTGAGGTCTTGTCAAAAGGAAAGACACACTGCTAAGAAAAATTTAAAAAGCTCATTAAACTTCACAGGAATCCAGATAATTTCATGTAAGGAAGTCTCATCCTCATTGTAAGGAACGGCTCCAGGCACATTGATACCACAGGCTAGCACCCAGAAAGCATGCTTGATGTTGCAGATTAAATGCCTGCTTTTAATTTTCTGGACAAAACAAATTTTTCTAGCATTGAAACTCCTTGATACCACAGGTGGAAAAAACCCATGTCTAGCTAGACAGTACCATCTTCATCCTAGAGTCCACTTTGACTTACAGCATCTACCACACATCTCATGCCTGCTACTCACATTCCTTTTCCCTCCACCAACAGAGGAGTTGTCATGCACTTTGCCTTTTGAACATCTGTTTTGTACATTTAGAGTCCACAAGTCCAAATCAGGCTCTTTTTTCAGACCTTCCCCAGAATGCTGGTTCTGTGGAAAGAGGAGAGACTGTAAGTTCTAAGTGTTTCTGGCTTACCAGCATTTAGGAACACAGGACAGGATCATCTCTCACTCTGAAGAGGAAAAATTACTGAGGACATGCCTCGGTTCTGAATATTTGTTATTTTCCAGTTTTCTGTACTTTATAGAATCATAGAATGGTTTGGGTTGGAAGGGACTGTAAAGATCATCCAGTTCAATGACCCCACCAATAGGCAGGAAACTTTCCACTAGACCAGGCTACTCAGAGCCATATCCAGCCTGGTCTTGAACACATCAGGGGATGGACAGTCTACAACCTGTGTGGGAAACCTCTTCCAGTTTCTCACCACCTGCACAGTAGAAAATTGCTTACTAATATCTAATCTAAACCTACTCTCCTTCAGCTAAAGGTCATTCCCCTTTCTTCGATCACTACATGCCCTTGTGAAATATACTCATGTCTCTAGGAGGCCCCTTTTAGGTACTGGAAGTTGCTATAAGGTCAGCCCAGAGCCTTTGCTTCTCCAGGCTGAACACCCCCAACTCTCTCAGTCTTCATAGGAGAGATACTCCACTCTGATCAGTTTAATGACTCTTCTCTGGACTTGTTCCAACGGTTCCTTGTCTTGTGCAGTTACCAGTTTCTTTTATATGTGTGTATATATATATAAATATATGTGTGTGTGTGTGTGTGTGTGTGTGTGCGTTTATGTGTGTGTATTGTGATTTTTGTTTTGACATTCACTGAAACACCAATAGTCTTTCTCATGTTAGAAAGCCTGCACTTAGTAAGCAGTTTGTGTAAGAAGAGTTGTTCAGGAAGTTGCTACTCCTCATTGGTCCTTTATTCCTTCTTCACAGATGATGAATCCTGAGGATACTAACTGAGCTAAATTGCTGACACCCTTCTGGAGTGTGGAAGGAAAAATCAGATGCTTAACAACACTACCAAGCAAAAGATGTTTGTATTATTGCATTTAGAAGTCAACATATCAGATGGGATGGAAGGGGTTCCTTTAAGACATTACATAAAGGAAACAAGAGAAAGCTCTTGGTAAAACTTGATTTTGTTTCATAGTATGTGCATACTGAGTGTCTGCAAGGGATATTTCCCCTGAACACTGAAGTTGCATGAGCTTAAAGGTGTATAGGACTGAAAGAGATCTCCTGGACCAAGCCTGTTCTCCCATTACCAAAGATAATGATAACTGTGATAAATTGATAAACTAACCAAAATCTTGCTAACTTAGATTACTCTCACTGTTCATAATGGTGTGCCCCAGAACCTCCATCCTGTGGTGACAAGACTTCTTCTAATACTCAGCCTAAATGTATTTATAGCTCCATCTTTATTGAGTGCATTTTACCAGTGTATTTTATATTATTAATACTTCTTCATCTTCCTGAAAAAAAGCATCACACGACAATGTCCATGATCACATTTATTTTTTTCACAATTAGATCACACTGATTTCTTCTAGTCATCTTGCCAACAATGAATGCACCACCTTCTTATTCTGTTTGCAATGTCATAAAACAGATAGGATCCCCTATTGTTCAGGACTCATCTGGGCTAGATTAGCTTAAAAGTCAGCAAAATAAAGTCTCTTTGATAAATTCACTTGTTACTGAAACAGCATTATGCAGCAGGCTCAGTAGCTAAGGCAGCATGGTTTTATGTTAGAAAATTGTTTGTTTATACTCACACTCAAAGTTACCAAATTTCAGACTTCCATAATAGCATTTTTCTGACTCTGCTTTCTGCCTGAGGCATTTTTGTGTGACATGGGTGAAAATAGTTCAACAACTTTTAAGTACAGTGAGCAAGACAAATACTCTGTTCCCATTATTTAAACATTTTAGAATAAATTTAATACCTATGGTTTGCAATAAACCCTTGATATTTGATAAGAAAAGTCTTCGAACAATAAAGGAAAACCCACATCTATGTGTAAATGAAGCAAAATGATTTTTAAATCCAGATATTCCCATGTTTTCTTGGTACCAGATGTGTATCTATAACAAAGCAACTGAAATAAGAAGTAATTAAAAAAATTCTCTGTGATTATGTTTATAGAATAAAACAGGAACTTCATTTCACTCATCTGAGTTGAGCAACCAAAAGACCGAGAGGCAGTGAAGTGCTTTGAGCCTTTTCTAGAGGAAAGCAGTATAAAGACTAGCAGGAAGATCTACCCTGCTCAGGGCAGTCCAGTTTTGTGTTCTGCACTGTTTGGAGCTCCAAATACCTAATGATTGTCTAATTGTCTTCTCTTTCACTGAGTCAGAATTAATCTTGGAAGAAGAATATTAGAGCCCAGAAAGTTTCCTGGCTATGAGTGGTCTCCGTAAACATCAGGGCTTGAACCACAGAGAACATTGAAGACCATGACTTTACTAGTACACAAGATGTGCCAAGCAACAACTTTAAGAAAGACCTGTCTACCCAAAACAGTTTTGATCTATTCTATTAAATTATTCTCCTGTATAAGATACCTGACTACAAGTTGTGAGGTAACCAGATATTATTTGGTGTCAGCCTGAATCAGGTTTCTATAGAGTTGTTTGGGAAAAAATCACTTATGCCTACATCTTTATTGGCTTTACAGATACAGGGATAGGTTGCTCAGTCAACATGTATCGCTCTGGGATATCATAGAGTCATAGAATCATTTGGGTTGGAAGGGACCTAAAAATCATCTAATTCCAAACCCACTGACGTGGGCATGACACCTTCCACTAGATCAGACTGCTCAGAGCCCCATCTAACATGGCCTTGAACACTTCAGGAGGGATGGGGCATCCACAGCTTCTCTGACCAGCTTCCACTACCTCCTCACCTTCACAGTAAAGACTTTCTTCCTAATACCTAATCTAAACCTAGGTACTGGCAGGCTGCTCTAAGGTCTTGCCGGAACCTTCTCTTCCCCTGGCTGGACAGCCCCAACTGTGTCTGTTCACCTTCACGAGAGTTGCTCCAGCCCTCTGACCATTTTCATGTCCTACTCTGGACCCAGTTTAACAGGTCCATGTTTTTCTTATGTTGGGGGTCTCAAAGCAGCACACACCACTTGAGGTGGGGGTCTCACAAAAGAGGAGTAGAGGAGTAGCATCAAATTCCACTTCTTTTACACTTTCTGTTATACATTCTTTCACCACAATTTGATACCATAACCTTTGACTAGGGAAGAAAAGGAAACAAATGAAGTGATTCTTTTTTCTGAAGTTCAGTTACCAGCCTGACACATAAACTCACATGCTGTAAAACTCCCCTCCCAAAACAGGTCATCTGTAAGCATGAAGAAGGATAAGAAACAAAATAATTTGCTCCACTTACATATTCTATTTTCTGTGTAGCTTTATAATGAGCAAACTGTTCAAGTGAAAGTTTCTTGGATCAAACTGAGCTGAAAAAAACATTAGTGATTGCCTAAAGCAACATAAATAAAAGAACAAAGTTATGGGTCTTTATTCAGTGTTTGACTTTTATTCTTGTTTTCTTTTCCATTACTGAACCACACTTCTCACCAAAAAAACCAAAACAAAACAAAAAAAGCACTGCATGTTTGCAAGTCACTTACATAATTTCACTTGAGGACTGTAAGTTTTAGTTCTCTAAAATCTACACCAAATACAGCTGAAAATGCAAACAAAGATCAAGCACTTAGAAGTACTAGAATGTTTCCCATTTTTAATTCTATTGTAAAGGAAATACAAACTTCAGCATATTAGACATAAAGTCTGTACCCTTGTAACTAAGTCTTCAGGAGAACCCAAACAAGGCTGAAATAATAAGGAAGGAAGAAGTAAAAGGAGGAAATTCAAATGCAAGGGTAGTACTAATGAGAAGGGAGCAAGCTTTTAAGAGGAAGGACTTCTCAGCTAAAATCTTTACATAACCTATGCACATACATCAGTGTAGTGCTCATGAAACAGGGATTTACAAATAATTTACAGGTCATGCATCTGAAAATATGGTAGTGATTATCTGTCACCACTTTGCCAAGCAACAAACAGACCATCTTATCAAGTTTGATTTCCATTTTCATCAGTGTAACCTTGAGCATGCGCTAGACGTCTATAAACAGACATTCTTTTAAGTATTATAATTCTTATTTAAATTAAGTGAAAAAGTAATAATTCCACATATTGCAAAGCAAAGTTAGTGATCTCATTGTGCCATTGTGTTGCATGCATATTTGTTTATCGGCATGAAGCAGCTTCTTATCTGTTTTCCAAGCCCAAGGCAAACAAAGTTAACATTTAATTAGAAACCTCAGTTTCTAATTGGCATTTCTGCCTTACAGTGAACTCCCTGATCATTGGCAAACACCCAAACAGCACAACTTTCTATACACTTGTATCTACCGGTATGGGAGAAGTCATTATTAATACCACTGCTCATCTTTTCTTATACAAACACCTTTATTTCAAAGTCATTGGAAGAACAGCCAAGCAAACATGCATTGATGATCTAAATGGATAAACTACACGCTGGTTTTTAATGCTGTGAATACATATTTAAATGGATGATGATGACTTTAATAGAAATTTTGCCTACATAAACATTGCCCTCTAAAAAAAGAGTAGGCATGAGAGCTGCCCAGAATTTATATTTGGATCCCATGGGTCATGCCATTTTAAAGGAATGGGCCTTACTATGCTTTTGTACAGTGCTTTGATTAACCTTCCATCGCTTCATGGAATTTGAGGCTTCAGGGAGATTCAGAACATCTAGGCTGATTTCCTGAATAGCACAGACCATTTGTTTTCACCCAGCAATCCTTTTATTAATTTTAAACAAAACAAAACAAAACAAATTCCTTATGATAAAACATTTAACTTCAGAGAAGCTGAGACACTTGCACAGCACAGTGGAGAAGCAAGGAAGCTCAGGGTACAGTTTCATTTCACGGCCTCAAAATAGCAGAGAACAAAATAGAGGATATACACCTCAATAATCCCACAGGTATTCTCTGCTTCATGTTGCCAAGGAGAAAAACAGGGAGTGGACCTCTGTGAATCTGAACCACAAGAATATTTCTTTTCCCCTCTAGTGCTGACAGTTGCTCAGACTGTATTTTTTTTTAACAGAAATTATTATTTTATTACCCAGATGGATGACACAGTTGACCTGAGGGCACTGCCTTACACTCTCTTGGTTACCTCTGAGGTGAAAGTGAGGAAAACAAAACAAAAACAAAACAAAACAAAACAAAACAAAACAAAAAAAAAAGTAACCTTCTTTTTCCCAGAGGAAAACTCTCCTGCAGATCCTTGAGAAACTATTAGAAATGGTGATTTTTAATCCTGTTTGTTCTGATACTGAGTTGCACTTTTTGGGGTAATATGAATGCTCCCAGAAAGTAAAGCTTTTCTGTTTCTTTTTTATTTTTTTTTATTTTTTTTACTTATCCAAACTTATTTATATTTTTCTGAACTATGGTGAGTCCATCACCTCCCCAGTGTTTAATTACCTCTACTGCAAGTAAATTATCTTGCCCTAAGGATGATTTCTTCTAACATTAACCTGTAGTCATTGAATCTTGTTTTAATTTTTTCTAGGAATGTTAGAAAGTTTCCATGCAACAGATTCACTTAAGTGTGAAATGATCTTACAGCTTGCTTTCCAATAAGCTCAATAGGTTGAGTGCCTTAAGTCTCACATTGTTTTGCAACTGACAGATTATTTTGAGTGTCTTCCTTCAAACTGTCTCCATACATCCCCCTTGAATTACGGAGGCAAATGCAATGGATTATCATTTCAACTTTAACAGTGGTGAAGCCAGAGGCAAGCTCATGACCCTATTTCTACTCTTTACCTATACAAGGATCACATTAGCTCTTCTTGCCCCCAGCATTACAGTGTGGAGGACATGGGGAGCTGGCTATTCCTGGTATTTTGAAGCCCTTTTTTCCCAGATTAACATTCTCCCCTGAAGACGGCCTTCATTTCTTACCTAAACTAACTTATTTTTCAGCATTTAAGCGCATTTTGGGGGGCATCCGAACACTTACTGTGACAATTTCTATCCCTGTATGAGAGTATGCAATCCTCATTTCTTATTTTTCTGTCAATAGTCATGTCAAGGCTGGATTTGCCTGGTAAATTGCTTCATCATCATAAAGAAAATTGATAAATAAATACTAAAATGATAGTCCAATGAGAAACTTCTATTATTTACAATAAATAAAAGGTAAATTCAGATATTTGCAGCAGACAAGCCTTTAATTCATCTGATATAGTTCCTGTTATTTCTAAGATCAAATTTTTGATTCGTTTGACATTGGATACCATATTATAGCACACAGTTATCAATATAAATAGGCCTAATCCATCCAAAAGCAGTTCTTTCTATGTGGTTATAATAATGTTTTTAGGCACTAAAATTCATCACTAAGTTCTGAATCCCAATCATTTTTTCCTGAGGATCAATGTCCAGAAACTGGATCACCTTCTCCAAACTCAAGAATGGTCCATCCAGACAAACAGGAAATCAAGAAAAGAAAGCAGGAGGTCTTCATGGAATATTGAGATGTTTTCTGATTGTGAAGGGCTCGGGTTAGGAATGCAAACAAGAAAGGTATGCATATGATGGACATCACAGAGTTGTGAAGGTGATTAAATGATTGAGGCATATAAGGAGCATGTGAAATATAGGGAAATGCTGAGAGATTTGCAAATGTCAAGTGAAAGCTCAGGAGGGATCTTATCATTGTGTATAAATACCTGATGGGAGAGAGCAAAGACTCTTCTCAATAGTGTCCACTGGCAGAAAGAGAGGCAAAGGGCACAAACTGAAACACCTGAGATTACACAGCAAAACTCCATTTTACTGTAAGGATGGTCAAACACCAGAACGTATTGGCCAAAGAGGGTGTTAGAGTCTCAGTTCCTAAACGCAGCTGGACATCGTCCTGGATAACCTGCTTTGGCCCCACTTGAGCTTGGAGTAGATGATCTCCATCAGTCTTTTCCAACCTCAGCTCTTCTGTGCTTCTGTGCTTCCATAAACGTGTTGTACTATTTTAGTAGTCTTTAGTCTATCTATGCCTAATGTTTCCTTGAGTCTTTCAGTTTCTCTTTTTAGCCAATAAGAACAATAATACATAAATTTACTGTAATTGTTATCTGTTCTATTTTTGCAGAAGCTGACACATTGACTGAATTCTGAGAGGAACAGGGACCTGCCAGCAGCAGTGTGCAACATCCAAGGTTCTGAGGTGATGGAAAGAATATTTTCTTGAAAAACCACAGGATACTTCTCAGTATTTTTTCAAGAAAGCCAATGATAAAAACTAGACTGGAAAGACTAGAGGAAGGAATCTGTCAAAAAATGACACAACAAATAGAAAACAAGTTTCCAAGCTTTCTAAGCCATCTATTTAATCAGAGTTACCCAACATAACTCAATCTCCCCATTTTAAAAATTTACCTTTTTCCAGTGTAATACACTTTTAAAGTACTGTTTTCACCCATGAAATATACCGATGTCATCTGATGCATTCACTCTGAAGTTCAGTTCTGATCTCAGTGGATCCAGACACACTGGAAGCTGTATTAGAGTGATTTCAAGATGATGGCAAACACTAAAGCTTTCAAATTCTATTTTTAAATCTGGAATAGAAGTTCATTCATACAGTACCCATTATCTCAATGTCCTCAGCTGAAATGCAAACAGGAGACACTCACACTAACTTTCTGAGATAACTTTATATGTACATATGCATGTTGCATGCTCAGATGCTGGCAACAGTGGGGGATGCAGAGGGGCTCTGTGAGGAAATGCCAGGACTGCCTTGTGCCAGACAAACCCCATTCCAGTTGACTCCAACCCACCCACTGCAGGACACAGCTGAGCCCCAGAGCTGAGGTGGGAGCACTTTTGGCAAAGCGTATATAAGAAAGACCAAAAATACTACACAGGTAGTGAGGAGTGAGGTGGAAAAGTGGGAGAAAGAGCCCTGTGAGCTGGGGACAGGAGGAGAAGTAGAGAAAGAGGTGCTCCTGGCACCAGAGCAGGTATTGCAAAATAGACTGCAGCCCTGGAAGATCTGCAAAGGAGCAGAGGAAAAATGTGAGAAGAATGAAGTGGCAGACAAAAACCAAAATGTCCAGACCACAGCCCATCCTGCAATCCCCATTCCATCAAGGCAGGGGGCAGAGGGTACCTGCTGCAATAACAAGGGAGGGGAGAGGAGAGGAGCTGTCTTTTGAGCCTGGGGAAGGTGGAGTTGTGTGTTTTCCCTAACTACTTTAATGTTCATTTCTTGATTTTGTTGCTATTTCCCAATATCCAAATTAGTAATTAAGTATTCATATTAATTGACAATAAATTAATTTCCCCAAGCTGAGTCTGTTTTTCCCACAAGAGTAATTGGTAAATTATCTCCCTGCTGTTCTCTCAACCTATGGGTTTTCTCACTCTCCTTTTTCCCATTTCCTCCTCTGAACTACTGAGTGGAGGCAGTGGCTGCAGAGGGCCTTGGCTGCCACCGAAGGCCAACCTGCCACAGATTGGAGACTTCTGATATGCATCTAGATTCTTGAAACCTCAGATCTCCCATGGCTATGATAAGGGCACACTTGATCTGTGATTTGATTTTATGTGTTCACTGAAAATTCCAGCTGATGTCGCCTGTTGACAGCTGAGTGCATGTTAGCACAACCAATCAAGCAGAAAGGCCTGGAATGGTAGATGTCTAGCTTACCCTGATAAACAGAAACAGTGGAGGAAGGTTCAATGAACCTTCTCAAGTTATACCTGACTTATATGTGTATATTTTATGTATTAACATTGGCTCCTTTTCTTTCCACAATACATTCTAAGGATCAGTCTTCTACCTTCAGCCAAGCAAATAATCATGGGCTGTAAAGGGCAGGAAACCAGGAACAAGAGATCTGCTCTTTGTCACTTAGTGTTGGAGCACTTGGAGTTTAAGAAGTGGGGCTGGATGGCTTGGAGGCAAAGCTTTGCCCTTGACCATTAACTTCACATCATCTCCTGGAACTGTAGGCATGAGTTAAGCTCAGAAGTTCTTACTGGAGATTGCCTGTGGGTCTGGGCTTAAAGCTGACCTTTATTTTGACTGCAAAAATTAGTGTGCATTGAAGCCTCAGTAAATGCTCAAGAAGTTTTTGAAGATTTTTTTTTTTTGAACTACTGTGAATAGAAGGTTTAGACTTTGTTTTGCAGTGCATTTACAGAGAAGCCACTGTTGTTATTGTTCAGTGCCTGTATTTCACTGGGTTCCAGAAGAAGTATAATTATCTAGTCCACAATTTTACAGTGTTCCTAAGGGACAGAAATATTACTGCAAAACCAAAGAGCTCACAAAGTTCTCAAGACTTATTGTCTTCAAAAATGTTAAGACTTCTTGCACAGAAACAACTCTTTCAAGGCTTACTGACAGCCACTGATTCAAAAATACATTCAATAAAACAGCTACTCAGGAAAGCAGAAAAACAAATAAATACGCCATTAGGAATGAGAACATCTGGTCATCTTAAGATGTGGATTAAAAACTACAGCACTTAAGGCCAAGTTTCCATTGTCTTCTAAATATTTTATCATATATTCAAACTTACTCAGCTCTTTCTGTAATTAATGTCAATAAGAGTATTTTGCAAGGCTTTGTCACAAGACAAAAACACAAAACCAGTTAAGTGCATGAAGAACATAATATATAACTGAAATAATGACTATAAACTAAAAGTGCTAGAGAATAAATATTTTATTAGCAAACCTGTCTAGCACTTTTAGGAAAGCTAAAAAGACAGATATATATTTATCCAAAAAACTCCTATTAAAAAAAATACCTTCTGCCACAAAAATATCACTGGATCTCTGATGTTGCTTAGAGCAGACAAAATGAAACATGATATACTGTTGTACATTTAAAAGCACTGTGAAAATACTGTGTGGTTCTGTGTTGCATCTATGAGATACAGAGACTTGGTTTAATTTAATGTGGTGGGGTGAGTTAATGTAAGTAAGTAATTTGGTTCAACAGACACCCTCTGAAAGTGGCACAGAGCATGCACAGGTTTTGTGATATGTTCTAATAGCATATATCTATTTAGGCTGAGCAGACTGTGAGGACTGGTATATACAAGATAAGTAAAGACAATTCTACTGTTCTTGTCTAAACTTGATCAATAAATCAAAAGCAGATGAGCTGTGGTAAAATTAAGCTGGGATATAATCCACAACATACTGCATCTGTGTAGTAACATACTCTGTTTCTCATTTGAGTAAATTAGCCTTCATTTAGCAACATGTTGTGCTGCCAAACTGCTTCCAAGCAGTTTGTTTTATCTCTACTTAATCCTACAGTTTAGACATTCTATAGAAACAAAGTATGAGTGCAGACTTTGAAATCACAGAACTGGGAAAGGAACTGTAAAAGCATGCTCTTATGGCAGAGAGAGTTTGTTTCTATTATTCATTCAGCTATGAATGAACAAACACAATTGGACAAAGAGAAGAAAAAGAAAAAAAAAAAAGAGGAGGCACTCTGTGAGTTTAAAGTGGAAAAGAGGGAACATTTAGGAAAAGACACTCCAGAAGGCTCAGACCATATGCCAGAGATCATTTCTAGGTGTTGGGTTTAACAAGCAATATATGTAGGTGGTTTGTTTCATGGTTTGGCCCTACACATCATTTCTGCCATCAAAATTAAAGAGCAGTTATCCTAAAAACCTTTTCACAATCCTTCTGTTTTGTTGTTGTACTTCAAATTGACCATGAAAAGGTTTGTTTGACAACAAATACCCACACAGCAGCCAAGGTGAGCACTGGCACCAGGCAGTAGGAGGCTAGCTGGATTTCAAAAATGGAGTTTTGAGAAGACCAGATTGGAGCCTACAGACTATGACAGTGAGACCAAAGAAAGGTAAAGTTATGGAACCCACTTGGACAGCAGGAACCATAATAGACCTCCACAGGGAGACTCAATCACAGCAGATTTGTACATGTCAGAAATCCGGGACTTGCAACTTTTAAGCAAATCTGCCACCTTCTGTAAAGGATAAGCTGCAGGGACAAGAATGTGAGGTATGTGTTAGTGTATACAGATACAAAAATACACAGAAACAAATATATTTCTGAAATTAAAAATCAGGAAAATGAGTGCTCTGTGGGTTTGCCTGGCAATCATGTGATTTTGGTACAATGGCATGAAATACTGAGAAGCACAAACAGTGTTTAGCTAGGATGACAGCTCAGAGTCTTAGGAGAGAGGAAAGCACAGGATTGAGAGTTTAGCTTGCTGTGACTGATAAGAATCAGTATAGAAAATGATGCAAAAGTCATCCCTGTTCCTATAGTATCTTCTTTCAAATATTCTTTGAAGTTTTCCTTTGCCACAATGGCTACAAGAAGCCTAAATTACATGACACCTATTGGTGTGCAGGGCTAGTTGGGATTCTCTCATTGTCTTACACACACACAGCTTTTCCTGTCTCTCTGCTGACTCCAGTTGTCAATTCTGCAGCTTAAGGTCACCTACTCTGTGCCATATTTGCACATAGTACATGTTTCATGCATTGGATTCCTCTATATTACAATATGAATGTATTACAATACAAAACTACTCTTTATAATATGGCATATGACAAAGATTTTCTTCTGTAAAGAGATTCATAGAAGGTAAACATTATTGTGTTTTTTTTGTTAACTTAAGACTGTATTTTCTATATCTCGAAGATTCTAAAAACTTACATTTGATACTGTTACAAATTCTGGTTTACCAACACCTACTTTTTGTGTGGTACATTTATGAAATAGATTTATGTGATGGGTTGTTTTTTGTAGGCCTTCCTTGGTAACCAGGGTCGAAATCTAGGAAGTATTCCATCCCATCTCTTTACGTAATCAGGTGTATATAAGCCGAAGGGGAAGGTGTTCTTGCTCTCTTTTGCTTTCTTTTCCTTCTCGGGCTCGCACGCTGACGAGCTCTTGGTGTTTAGGCCTGGCTTATCTGTGTTCAGCGAGGCCTGCTCTGAGGGCTGTTTGCCTGGGCTGGTGGCGAAGGTTAAGAATCTGCTTTTCTAAGGAAAGTAGTGAATTTACTTTTGCATTTGCTACTTACTGAGTTAATTTCTGAATTTAGATTATATATATTTGTTTGTTTCATTTCCCTTTTTGTCTCCCTCTCCCCTTTCCCTTCCCCTTGTCCCTTATTGGGGTGGTTTGGGGGTCCCTGTCTCATTGTACCTAGTATATAAATTTAATATATGTAAATATACATATAGATAACTTCAATTTTCTCTTGCTGCTTTTTGCCGTTTCGGGAGAGGGAGGGGGGAATCTTTCTTGTGAGGTTCGGCCGTTGGCAGAGCGCCAACCCGAACTTTCACAGTTTATACAGTACATTTTACTCTGGCTTTGTAACAGAATCCAAACCCTTTTGTAATAATTGAGATGAAACCAGGCTGCTTGTAGGTTTATTTTACCTCTTCTAATTAGCTTCAGGGGGTATTCTCCTCTGAGCAATTGGCAGAGATGTAAAATACCTAGCAATCAGTTTAAAAAATTAAACTCCAACAATTATTCCCCTAACCATATCAATACAGATATTGCATAATGCAAAAATGTATAATCCAATAAAGAATAGAGGAATTAGCTCTTAAAAACAAACAAACAAACAAACAAAAAAACTAAAAGCAAGGGTTCTGTTTCATTAAACAAATATTTCCAAGGCAGCAATGTTGTATTCATATTTGAATGAGTCTTGGAAGAATGTTTATGTGCTTTCTTTAACTTCAGACATGTTTAGTAAAGTGAATAATTCAAATAATTGTAATTATCCTTTAAGAATAAAAAATTCTGTAATTTATAGTAAACTCCATTAAACTTTTAATAACTTTTGAATGTGTTATTAGCTACATGATTCAAAGACTGAAAAGGAAAAAAAGAAAGCTGCTTTTACTTTTACCACATTTATGTACAATCACTAGATGTAACACAAGACTTTTTATCATATAGCATATTCTTTTAATTTGTCCTTCAGACAGGAAAATATAATTGATTGTAGACACTTCTTTCTATAGATCTGATAGAAATACATGTCATTACAGCTGTCACTTCAGTCATTTGAACATTTCTACATCCCTAGCAGCAAGAAGATATTTAGATGCTGGTGTTTTGTTCTGTAAAACAGTGCCACATGTTTGTTAATTCCCCATTATTGGATGTGTTATTAACAGCACAGAATATTTGAGGTTGGAAGGGAGATCACCCAGAGTGCAAGCAGGGTCACCGAGGGCTGTTTGCCCAGGAGCTCTCTGCCTTCAAGGGAGTTAACAGCTCCTCCCAGTTTAGAATCATCAGCAAACTTAGCTTACTTTGGAGATCTGTGTCCAAAGGCTGTTAGTGTTATATACATAAGGAAGCCTGAACTTGATCAGTGGGCACTAGGAAGACAAATTATTTGCCATAAAAACCAACGTAAAAAAAATTAAGTCTTAGTGAAGTGTTAAAAATATACCCTTTAAAACCAGAGTAAACTAACATAATTCCATTGTCGTCAATTTACTGATGTTCCCTTGAGTAGCAGCTCATTGCTTTCTACATTGGAAGTAAATAAGTTGTGGTGATTTTCTTGAGCCAATAGCCTGTGAACAGCTTTTCAGTGAAAGAGAGAATGAATTGGATGGAAGACCACTTCTTCTTTACCCTTACAGGGAGAAAAGCCCTTCTGCTTTGCAAATAACATCTTTAACAACGTCAGCCATGCTAGGTTTATGTGAGTGGGATGACACACATCACTCAAAGGGAATGAGAGGGAGTATCAGCAGGCAGTCTAAATGGCAGTGTATTTACTTCTCCACAATTCATATATTCACACCAGCTGAGGATCTGGCTCCTGAAGCTCCCTTTCAGTCCAAGAAAGCAAAGTGCCTCATCACAGAACAACAAAATGCTCACAGTTGGTGCCATTCAAGGTGCATTTTGCAAAAGCCAAAGTACTTTGGAAATACTGGAAAAATAGAAAAGACAGTGGTTTCATGTCCAATTCACTGAAATACTCTCTTCCCAGATTCAGGTGAATGACCAAAACAATGTAAGTTTCCTTGCCAATTCATAAACTACTGAGGAAGCAAAAACCTGAATAGTTAGCTACGATTATGTCTGGAAATTAATAGCAATTCTGTTAACATTTATATCATATCATAAAAATTGTAGAGAGCAGTTTGTGGATATGAGATTTTCTTGTTTTCATAAGTCAAGAAACTGCCTTTCTCAAGCAGGCAAGCCACCTAGTCAAGTAAACATGCAAACTCAGAGAAGGCAGAGCCCATTAAGATGGATGTGGTTCAACAGTGCAGAAAATATGCTTTGTTACAGAAAAAAATAATTTTCTAGTAAAGTGTATGAACAAGCAAAGTAATGATATTGGATTCCTACCTACTTCTTTACCAGGAATTGATTTAATTTACAAGCAAGGGCCACAAAATGCTTAAAGAAGTAACATTGATCAATTATATATTGTTCAAATTATGCAGTTTATTGGTTTTTCAGGATGAGCGAATTTCCTTTGTCTCATTCTCTATGCATTCCTAAGCATCATGGGCCTAATTCATGCTAGGAAGGAGATTTTGAGACAGGTTAGATTTTGGGAAGATGGCATTGAACAGGGTGTGACTAGTCAGTAATATTGCCTAACAGCAGTTTTTCTGGCTCAAGAAGCAGCTATATTTAAGTAACAGTCTACCTTTATACTACCTCTGCATGGCATGTACATGTGGAAGAGGAAAATATGTATAACAGGAAAGAAGTCTGGCTGTGGTAAGTCCACATTTCAGCAATACTTTCCTTTTATAGCAAGCCAGTAAAGGCAATTAGTGAAGAGCTGCAGTATATGCTGCTGTGACTTGTGCCAGGAAACATTTCTGAACAGCAGAAATGCAGAAAACCACTGAGGTGGGTGAGCTGGTTCTTGTAGCAGTCTACAGTGGAGTGGTGTTCAGTGACACTGAGAAACTTGCTTTTGCCAGCGTCTCCTCACCTTCTGTGTGTAAGAATTTGCACTTGATCTACCCAGTTCCCTGGAAAATAGTGTCATCTCCCCTTTTATGTTTAGGGACAAAAAAAGAAAAGATAAATACATAAAGGATATAGAGAAAGACAGAGATAGAAAGCTCATTAAAAGTAATTGGAAGTGAGAGGGGGCATAATGCTAAGATCAGCATTCATTTACTCAGGGAACTTGATTGTGCATCCTCCTTGTCCGAGATCTGCCCTCCATTCCTGGCAAAATATCCTCTACAGGCAGGAGAAATTCTGACCTATAATGAACATGACAGAGCTTAAAATATCCAAGTGTTTGAGCTCCTCATATTTAACATTTCCTAAAGTCAATTAACACTCAAGGTAGCAAACTACTTTTTCTAAATCACCGTCTCTCAAATGAGGGGTTGAGGGGTTGAAAAGGGAAGTAATTTTCCCCAAAGCTGAGAGACTAGTAACTGGTCTGTTAGAAACTGCACAAATAACAACTTTACTCCATAACTTTCTCTGGCATCCCTCCTACCATTGGCAGGCGATCCAAGAGATTGTGCAAAAGCCCATGTTCCTGGGCTGCTGATCTTGGCCATTACCCTTCTCCTCCATCATACCATATGCCATCTTCAGAAACTGGTATTGTTCAACCCATTTCCCCCAGGTCTGCTTTCATGTAACTCCACACAAATTTGTATTTGGGCAAGCAGTTTCTGCAGAGCACACTGAAGCTATACCTGTTTCAGAAATCAAGCTAGAGCACCAAAGCCTTCCCTGGCTGAGCCTGTGTCCGTGTCTGCTTGTGCATAGGAGTGAAAATTCGAACAGCAGACTTAAAAGAAGGGGAACAAGCAGGTTCAGGTTGGGTGGGGTTGAGAGATGGAGGACAGCCTTATGGGACTAGCTGTAGGAAATTGAGGCTGACTAGCTGGTTTGTTTGGAAGGCTATTTTGTGTCCAGAGTTTGCATCTTACCCTGAACCTTAATCTTACTTGTCACCTTTATTGTTATATTCTTTGCTCTGCTCTGGAATCACCAGTCTGGACATGCTTTCAAAAGCCATCTGTAGACTATATAGGTGATCGACGGGCTTTCTGCAGGCCAAGATCTGTTCTTTATCAGCTGTAAACAGTTAAAATAAAAGTGATTGAATAGCATCCACTTATCTTTGCAGCCAAAACACTAGACTACTGTGGGAGACTGCTGGGCTATGGACAGCTTTGGCTTTGAGAGGATGCTGCTGTAGGCCTGGGAAAGCAGTAGAAAACACCACCTGTGTCCTTAGGCCAGGACTGGGAAAGCTGAAGAAGCAGAAAAACAACTGTGGAAAACAAGAATATGTTTTTGGACTTGCCAGCATGAGGAGAGATGCCAAATAGCTATCAGAAGGTGGTTTAAGATTCATGAACAAGTATACCTAGCCAGTGAGATGTAACATATATGCAAGTGGACAGTGGAAAAATAGTATAAAAGGATAAGCTTGTAGTTAATAAAATGGCTTTTGCCCTTGCTTGCATAAAAGCTGACTCTACACCGTTATTAGTCCACCGCAGACCACTGCCTGTGCGTAACCCATATATTCCCACTTTAAGGTACGAGCACAAACATGACAGATGAAAACTTTCCCGGTTCCTTGTTGCCATATGTTCAAAGGATAAAAATCTAGACAGAATCAATCATCTTTTATATAACCCAAGTATTAATTGGAGTGAGACTAATTAGTTGCCTACCTTTGATGAGAAATGAGAAATGAATTATCCTCCTCCTCTCATATTTAAAGTGAAAGATTTACTGCTGAATTTTAATGGCATTTTAAACATTTCCTTGTCTTTTAATCTGTGGTACAAATTTCATACAGATACCTCTGCAGTAGAAAAGCTCTCTGCAAACTGATTCAGATACGTAAGGTGAAGCAAGATCATTTTTCAATAAATTGTAGGAGTCAACAGTGAGCTGATTATGATGCTCTGCTGGTGAGCTCAATTAATAAATTTGGACTATGGATTTAAAATGTCAACAACAGATGTAAATGATAATAAATTATGTCATTAGTTTCTCTGACTATAAAATCTCCATTCACATCTCTCTTAAAAGCAAACAAATTAATATACATCGCAATTTGGTGTGCTGACCCAATGAAGCCATGATGATTACCACACTAATGAATATATGTATCATAAATGGTTTCAGTGCTTTAAAACAGTTGTAGTATATTTAAACTATATATTAATGGCAAAGAGCCTTTCTAGAAACAGTTTACTAAGTTCTATTGAATGGAAGAAAAAAGTGTCTATCATTTTAAGTGCCATTTGATGAATGATACTCATTCCCACTGCCCATGACATTGGCAGTAGTACAGTTTACCATGTACTGAAAGCATAAAATACTTGTTATGGAAGCATTCTTCGTTGCTAGAAGTTAATGCAAATGAGAAAGCTGAACCTGCTGAAAACTTTTCTGTCAAGGAAATAAGTACACAACAGTTTTCCCTCACATCTTTCTGGATTTGGGAGGTCCTAACACAGCCAGCAGTCTGTTGGTACCTCTAGTTAATCAGGTAATGGCATGACAAATTCAAAAGAAAATGCTTAATGAGAGCTTCATGGACTACCCTAAATCTCCTGAGGCTTTTGCAGAACAATTCTAATCTTTCAGAGCATGATTTAGTAAACTGCAATAGTTCTATGCATTTCTAATGTGCAATGATTTAGTGCACAACTTAGAAATCAAAGCAAAGCATCATTAATTTGGGTAAAAATGGGATAAACAGAATTTTATCAACAAAGATTAACCAGAATCCAAATGCATCTTCAAAATCTTATCTTGAATGCTGATTTTCTATTGAGAATTTACTTTCCCATAATAATACCTTTAAACCTCATCAACCCTGTGGGGAAAAGCTTTCCTTACATAATTTTATATTTATAAGCAACAAAAATAGTAGCTTTTCTCAGTCTGTGTCCTTTTTTGGTTTTCTTGTTGTTATTTTAGGTTTAAATCTTGTAAAGAAATTACCTCTTTTTACACATAATTTTATTTAATTGGACAATTTTGTAATGTTACATATGGGATGAAAACACTGTACACTAAAAAGTACTTTCAAAATAAAATATTCTTTATGGTGTACAGTTGGACCCTTGTGCATATATTTTATTAAGAACTAAAAATATTGATTTATGCATGGCAGTTTTGTTCGTAATATCAATACTCTAATATATGAAACTACCTAGTATATATTATTACTTAGGGAAACATTGCAATGCTAAATGTGCTCAGGGAGTGTGATTTCAGTGGAATTGTATGTGTCTGTATTAGCTCTGGCTCTAGGTCTAAACTGTTTCCACAATATCTAAGTATCAGCCAATTTATGATCAATGATCCAGCTGCTGCTGAGCCACCCTAAAATATTGCAAAAGTTTTGCCTTCACAAACTATATGCTAACCTAGTAAAGGTCTGAATTAGCATCTGTGCTGGTTTAAAGATAAATCGGCAGGAAGAATAAACCCAACTCACAAACAGATTACAAGTCAGAATTACAGTTTTATAAAAAGATCACAGTAAGTACAAGGATACAGAAGAAAAAGCCCATTTGACCCACAAAAAACAAGCATGTAACCCAGCACCCTGTGGCACAAACAGAATGGTGTTTGTCAGCGCTTGTGCTGAGCACCACCTGGCCCCCCGAGTACAAAGTAAAAGGAAAGAGGAAACCTGTTGGTGAGGATGATGGTCATGGTCCGGTCAAGAGTGGCAGTCGCAGTCCTGCTGAGGCTCTGGTCCTGTTCTGGATCCGACAAGAGATCCCCAGTCCCAAAATCCCCAGTTTATATATGCTTAGGCTCAGGTAGGAGTGCCCAGTACCTCCCCCAGGGTGGGGAGTTTCACAGCAGGTGATTCAGTCTCTGAGGTGAATCATGGCATATTTTTGGAATCCCTGATGGCCCATTAGCAGACATGACCCCTCAGGCTGGGTGTGGAGGTGCTAACGGCTCTCCAGAGGGGTGTTATCACACCTGAGTCATTGATGTGAAGACAGGAAACTTTTCTTCTCTCACAGAAGTTCCCAAGCACCCATCCTGTAGCCTGAGGGGTCAGGTGTGCCCCAGGAAGCTGCTGCAAATGATCCATTGTTAGCAGTTCATGAGAAATGACATAGAGGGTGTAGAATACACAGTCCTGGCCTCACCCACACAGTGACAAACTAGTCCTGGCCCCTATAACCAGGACAACATCCTGAATTATTTCACAATGGAAATTAATTTTTAAGTCTCTGTATGTAGCAACACAACAAAACATAAATGAAAAGAGGTAAAACTGGTCAGTGGGTGTGCCTTAATTCTTCTACTGTTACTACCTTTGTCCATTTTGTTCTCACAGGTAAATCACTTCATTTTTTCTATCCTATTTCCCTTTCTCCAAAGATGATAAGACAGACCTTGTACAATTTGCAGGAATCTTGCAATTTACTTTTGTCTCACACACTCGTAGCCAGGACAGTGTTTCAGCATATGGAAACAGAGTAACAGAGAGGATCAATACATCTCCTACCTATTGGACCAAAAATCTAGTCAGAAGCAAATATTGTTTTGTAGGATTGTAGTATTTTGCAGCTAGAACATACCACCATGCTGAGATTGCAAGCAACAACTCTCCTGTCCACCACCCTGACCATCTCCTGTCATAGGTTCCATCCTCCCCCTTCCTGTCTGTCACCCAATTCCCCTGCCTGCATTCTTCATTAAGTACCTTTCCTAATGGGAAAAAAATGTCCTTGACAGGAAGAAAAGGGAAGCTTGGGTCAGAGGTTTGACCCGCTACAAAGACTGCTCATGCTAAGGGGAGCTGAAGACACTGGTACACAGATCCTGATTCTGCTGTCAGTCCCTCTCTCCTCCCCATCTTCTTTGTCTCTCTGCCTGACAACTATTCAGTAAAGACACATCCAAATTCAACTACACATTTCTAAAATATAAAAAATTCAAATGTTGACAGAGGGAATGGAGGAAGGATAATTCTTGTGTGTAGCTGGAAAACTAAATGGAAAAAAACAACTTCTTGACTGCTGAGAGGGAAAAAGAAAAAAAGCTTTGTATGATTAGTTATTTACTTGGAAAGAAAAAAAAGTAATTTTGATATATCCCTACAGTGCAAGGCTAACAGAAATTCATCACAAACCAAAGATATTTAAAATTCAAGTTACACTGAGATACAAAAGCCCCCAGATCATGAGATTATTAATGATGAGAGAATAAAACTTGACTAAGTTTGGTATAGAAGAGATACATGAATGTCAAGCAATTGCCATCTTGCTGAAATCAAAGATGTAAGTAAAACCCTCAAGTAATACATACCACGGAAGTTTCCACAACTGTCTTACGAAATGTTCATTCCAATGCAAGTGCATACAAACCTACATTTGCCCCTGCATAACCCACTACATAGTTGAAACTGACAACAAATTCTTCTCCCAAGAAAAAAGGCACGTTGCTCTAGTAAAATGACTTGCTTAGTAGCTGTTCAAATATTACCCACTTAAATGACTTCTGAATGACAGAGATCCAGGATGCAGTCCTTGCATCCATGCTGAATCTTGCCCTGTTCTGCTGGGAGTCCAGATAAGGCATAACTTGATGAAGGGTGAGTCAGAGTTAGATTTCTGGCTTAATTTAGGTGCAATCGTTTCAAAAAAGGACAAGTAAATTCTCATACGTATTAATCAGTCTCAGAGCTCATCAGGTGCTTTTTGAATGTTGGCTGGGAGGCTGACTAAGGCCATCCAGAAGGCTGTGGTCAAGCAGAGAAATTCAGAGAAAATGTTACACCCGAGTAAGCCTGCTAATACAGGAGAAGCTTCAAGCATTACAGATTAAAAGAAACCCACTTTGAAAAACTTTGACTGGTAACAGAAATCAAGCAACTGCAATTAGACTTGCCCTTAAGGAGGTGTCTGGAGCTGCAATGTGGGTACAAATTGCATTGCATTGACAAAATACAGAAACTGTCTCTCAGAACAACAAAAATCTACTTTGAACAAACAATAGGCCTACTAGCATATCAAGTGGAACAAATTAAAACTGTCAACATCACAACTGTTTTAAATTGGTAACTTAGTATGACCCTAAAGCAGAATAGAAATTAGGTGTTCTGATAATGTTCAGAAAAGTGAAGGGAGAGATCGGCAGCCTGCCCTAGAAAACAGCAAAGTTGTAACATGCAGAGCCCTTCAATGAAGTGTTGGCTCACCCACACGAAACACAGCTTTAGAAACTCTTATAGGTTGTGCAATAATCTCCAACAGAATAATCATCCAAGGAAAAGAAGTCATTAGCAGTGAGCAATCATCAGATGAGTGATTTACCACTAGTCTTCTAAATAATTGGTTATGGTTGTTGTGAAAACTTCATTAAAAACACTATGGAATCCATATATAATCTCTACTGTAATGTGATGTATACTCATTCAGAGCATGAAGGGTCTAGTAACATATACGCCTATTGTCTTCTTAGCACTGCTGTTTGGTTAAAAGAAATATGTACATGTTTATATATATGTAAATTCAAGTAAATTAAACACCTGTCCCTGGCATACTTTTTCAAATTCAACTCAAAAATTGACAAATTTGATAGATAAGAAAATTCTGATTTCCAAAATATTCCCCATATGCACAACAACCAGTCACAATCAATAAAATATAGGAACCCACAAGAATTTAGGAATCAAAATGTTAAGCATTGTTGTACTTAGCCTTTAGGTACCCTAATGCAGGACAATCAGACCCACAAAAAACAGTATACCAAGCCCAGACCAACCTAAAGGGAAGTCCTGAAGAAAGGGTTTGTACTGAGTTAGTGCCTCAGCAGTACCAGGCAACACAGTATTCCATTTGGTATTTGCAACCTGGAAATGTCCTTTTCCCTCTACCCTAAAAATAAACCAATGAAACAAGTTCTTTCAAGGTACAGATTTTTGTATGAAGAATGGTCTAAGACAAGACTCAGCTCTCTGCAAATAATTTCTGAGGGCACTGGAGGAAGAGGCAGACTCTGACAGATACAAGCTTGTCCCAGGAGCTCCCTGGTCCCACCACAACTAAGGTGCTACCAGGTAACTGCAATGTTCTGTACTGAGTATTTAGCAAATATAAATGGTGAGACTTAGAGAGAAGCTGGATGAGGATTTGAGGATCCTGGTTTTGGTGTTAGGTGTTTCCATTCAGTCTAAATCCCCCATTAGACACCATGGCCTTTTTCTAATCTTTGAATGAACAGCTTTAGGATGGCCTACAAAAGCTGCTTTGTTCATTCAAAATCAAGGAAAAGAAAGCATGGAGCTGCATCACATTTAATGCTGGCCAGATAAATGTAATAATGTGGTATTATGTTGGACTGATATGCTTGACTGGTTGCTTGCTGACTGCACCGCAACGTGCTGGAACTGCAGTCTGTGACCTTTGAGGGGTGAAAGTTGTTCCACAGCACTGACATTTACCCAGGCTTTGAGAGTTTCTGTCTCCTAATACAGTGACTGCTTTATGAGAGGTCTTGGCATATTCCATGGTTAAAAAAAAAAAAAAAAGAGGAAGGCAGCATAAACGAGACTTCAGCACCCTAGGTTACCAGGATAAGGAAAGGAGAATGTAAGAAATCTAGAAATGTAGGCTTACTATTAGCCCCAGAAAGTGGCAGCTCACCAAAACTCCACTAATTTTACAGCTGTGGCTTAAATTGGGTGGGTTTTATTGCACTGATGAAAGTGGCTGTTCACTGTTAGGTCTGTTCCACTTTCACATGATTCAATTGCTACATCCAAAATTCTGTTTGTCAGTGTTCCTGGCTGCAGATATTTCTTCCCATTCTTCCATTAGAATAATTTCTGTTAGTTTGTCTGCAACAATTATCTGCAGATGATAAAACCTGAAGATCTTGAAGTATATTCAGAAAACTACAAAATATACAAGGCTCAGACCAAAAGTCCTTGCAATATAACAGATAATACTTATCACTAAAAAGCAGGCAGAAGAGCAGGCAGCTTTCACATGCACTAATAACATCACACTGTGAAAGCTGCAGAGAGGCTGCTGTTGCACTGACGGATAATTCTGTCAATAACATTGCTTTTCAGTTACCATTTTTATCCAGGTGAATAGTTATTTGATACCATTTAAAGCATTTTCGTGGATCCAAGCTTTAAAATTAAAGCAAAATTAGTGTCCATGCTATTATGATAAAATAGAATGTAAACCAGAAAAGTACACAAATAAGGGAAAGTATATTGCCCTAGCTTGTCCCATGAGTTCAAGATGATTTGCAACATTTTACTGAATTAAGAGAGCCAGCAGTATGGAAGGATTATTCAGGGTGGGATAATTTCCTAGCGGGGCAGAAAAAATTGTATCAGTTCCCAGGTTGCCTTCAACCCTACAGCCAGAGTAAGGAAGGAAAAGGGGACAAAAAAAGGCCTACGCTTCAGTATGACACTGACATTACATGTCTGCCACAACAGACATTCAGGATCGCTTACAGCAGCAGTTGTATTATTGTAACTTATGCCACCAGTCTGGTCTGATACACAGCTGGCCCAGGGTCGTGGTACAGGCATCCAAAGTAATTTACAACATCTGTGCACCTCCCCCAAGTTACACTGTGTGCCTCGCGGCTGCAGGGAAGAGTTTGGATCATTAACTTTAGAGTCATTTAACTTACGCTTGCATTATGACTGCTGCCTGATGGCATCCTACTCCTCTCTGTTCCTGGGTTGCCATGACAAACCAAAAATCTTGATGCAACAAGAAGTTAGTAAATCAGATGGGTTCCATAAGAATTTAGAGGATAGCTCTGCTTCTAATATCTTAACAGATAATAATTTTCACAGCCACTTGACAGTGGCAACAGTTTTGACTTCTGTATACTGCCTCACTAACCTTTCTAGGATTCAGCACTTTGCAGAGATGCAGCCTTTCTTTGATTCATGAACACTGCAGCACTGCACAGAGGATACACGTGGCCAAATATTCACTAGCCTGGATTTAGGCATCTATGTATGTGACCTGCTTTTCATGACTATTGTGAACTTTTAGCACATCTCTGGTATCATGAGAGTGTTCCTGCTCATATTTGAGAATAAATCAACTCCTTTTTCTCTTCTTTGTCTTCACCCTTAAACTAAAAGAACATTTATTTCATGAAGTTGTAAATTATCATTTTAGATATTGGCAAGTTGGGGGTTTTTTAAGCTGTGAATATAAGTTAAACTGTTTGATTTGTGCATCATTTTAATGAACATATCCAGTACTAGGTATCTCCTAGATCTTAGTTTTCCCCTCTAAACTGTAAATACTAAAAATCAAAGTGACTGACTTCAGGAAAATGTTCTTTTTTATAAAAGTACTTCTAGATTATGTTTTTTATTCAAAAACTATGCAAAATAACATCTGGTATTTCTCTTGTCAGGAGCAGTGATATTATGTGACAATTATGTTACTAAGCATATAAAATTTTACTTTACAGTAGCAAGCTGCAACAATGAAAGGGACAGCATATTCGGTTGCATAAAGAGGCTTATTTATGAGTTTATAGCTAAAGATAACAATTCTGTCAAAAGAATCTTACATTGCATTATTCTATATTGCAGTAAGTAGACTATTATGTGAATATTATACAGAAGGCTTCTGGCACAGATAAGAACATTGTTGTGCCTGGAAATCAAAAGCCTGCATGAAGGAAAGCTTTGGGTTTGGTTTTAAGCAGGTTCTTTTCTGGTAAATCTTGATCCTCACACTATTTTAATTACAGGTGAAGTAAAATTAATCTCATTGTGTTCATACATTATTAACTATCATCCTTCAGATTTATGAAAGAATTACAACTCAGGGGTGGTCACCTCACACCAGTGGGACTTCCTGCAATCCATTAGAAAAAAGAATCCAGCACAGAGATGCTTTCAGAACCCCTTTGTCATCATCAGTTCAGCAGCTACCAAGGAGTAGGGGTTAATTCTTATAAATTGATTTGCTTCTGTCATGTCATGAGGGAAGGATCACAAGGAAAAATGGTGTCGAAAAGCAGGTTGCAGCTGTAACAAGGGCCATTCATGTACCCAGAAGAGATCTTTCCCCACTGCATGATAGCTCCAAGGAAAGAGGCTCCATAGCAAACAGCTTGCCAATTTGCTCCAGTGGCTGCAGCAGCCCACTCCTGGATGTTTCTTTTTAGGTGCATCCGGGGAGACCATAGAAGTGGTTAAAGAGGACAGAAGTCCAGTTCTCCTGGGAAGTGTTAAATGCACTTGATTTTCCCCCTGCCCCTGAACGGTACATTTTTTTATTTGCTGCCTTCTCGTTTTTCTATCCTTTTCTAGTTCAGGTTCTCAATCATTTCTGCCCAACTATTGCCAGATTAGAATTGTGTTGTCATGTTTTAAATTAAAACTGAGGTACTCACATCAGCCTAGGACTTAGAGTCTAAATTATGAGGTGATGCAGTAGAAATTCCAGCCACTGGCAACATGACATCTCATTGATGCATCTGGGGCTTTTTGTGCATCTTCTAACACCATTCAGCCATGATTTTTAGCAAAAATTTGAATTTTATTGAAATAAAAAATATGAACATTTGCATTTTTAGCATGACTGTTGGACAGTTCTTATCTGTCCTGTATCACAAACACCACTTGAAAGATAGACCACCCTACTACTGCAATGCAAAATGATTTAATGAGACACACTGCTTTAAATGTTCTCTTTCTTCTCATCAGCCTTTTTCATTATCAAGGGAGTGCAATATCAAATTAGTTTAACTTCTTGATTCACAAGAGAATGCAAAGAGCTCACAAATTCAGATTCACCTGCAAGAATGTTTTAGTGCCAGGATTAAATGTGAATGATTGACCAGTTGATTGATAAGCAGAATTAGCACAGGTGAACAAAGTCCTTGTGGACCAAACCTTCCCAGTGCCCACAAACCTGTCACTTAGTATAACTTCATTTATTTCAATCATATAACAAGCCTGGGACTCAAAATTTCAGCCTGGTAATATACAAGGAGTTGCACCCAGCTCCAGATCTTTAATGATTCTCACCTCTGAATGCAAAGATAGCTGTATTTTTTATATATCTTTTACAGTAAGAAAAGCTTCTTCTCACCTCCTCAGTAAAGGAAGAGATCTCACTGAAAGACCTAGTTGAACTTTCCCTTTCAGTTACTTCTCACTGCTCTTGAGTTGTACATCCTTCGGGATGACAGGGTCTAATTCTTTTGTTCAAGGCCTCCTCCCTAAATCTGTGATCTGAAGAAAGAATTAAGATTTCACTTAATATGACAAGATTATATGGGACTGTTGCAATAGCTTTGTAGATTTTTAAGAGAGAAAGAAAATAATTGACCAGGCTGACCAAAAAAACTGCCAACGTCTGCCCTAGGAAA
>VXBX01003377.1:927156-958270 GCA_013400415.1 Scytalopus superciliaris | reverse complement strand
CCCCCAAATTGCCTTTTCTTCCCTGTTCTCCTTCCCACTGGGGTGGGGGAGGCAGGGGGGAATGAGTGAGCAGCTACATGGTGCTTAGTTGCAAGCTGGTGCTAAACCATGACACTTGATGATGCAGAAGACAGAGACGTCTGCAAGAGATACTCTCTGATTTGCAATGGAACACTTCAGGCAGTCACGACAGGACGGGACACAGACTTCTTTCATATGAGTAAGCCTGAGAAGAACAAGAACCATAGGAATTTAGCTGCCTCTCTAAAAGGAGAGCTGTGCATGTAAAATATGATTGTGTTTAAAGGAAACACAAAAGCAGGTTTAAAAATGAAAACAAAAAATGAAACTAGTTTGCATGTCATGCTCAGAGAAGAAAAAGACACATCTGAGAAAACGTGGAATCCCACTGAGCAGGCATAAAGGCCAAACAGACTCCAGCAGCAGGGGATATGCACCAAGATAAGGAAAAAGGTCTCAGGAGAACCCAACCTGTTCCTGAAAGGTCAGAACATAACCTTTAACAGCAAAAGCTGCCACAGATGTTTACTGTACATGACCTGGAGGTCTATCCAAAAGCCAAGAAGAAAACTAGGAAGTTTAAGTAAAGTGTATACTGTAAAGTGCTATATATATATATATATATATACTGCAGAGGAGTTCAAGTACAAATGTGCCAGTTAACCATAACCCATTTTTTCCCTAAGTTACCAAAAAATTAGTGGGAAGACAAACAATGGAGGATGATTAGAAAAAAGTATCATGAACAGGAAAGGGTCAGTATCCATAAATGCTGGGTTCAGTCACCAACAGTATGAAGACTCACAGGCTGCTGCACCAAACATTTAATTTTCATTAGGACAGGTTTGCTTGCTGCAAGTGGTTATTAGAACAGCAGGCCACATAGCCCCAATTATTTATTTACTAGTAGATCACTAAGTATTGTTGCTATCACATACACGTTTCATGTGGTACTAGTGCTTGGACACTTCAGTTACAAACTCTTCTAGTAAATTAACCAGTGCTAAGGCATCAGCACTGAACTGTTTGGACTGACCTTAGCAAAGTTTTGGTGCAGGTCAGCTTACACGCCCCTAAATACCTCCTGATCTGAGGGCAGGGTGCGTGAGTACTGTCTCTAGGGGGCAGTTCAGGTGACCACACTTTGTGGTGAGCACTAGAAGAGGTTAATGTGATGCGTACAAGGTATTTGTCTAGGTACTAGATAAGTCAGCCTTGTGCTGTTTTATTTATTGGGACAGATTCTGCCATTGAAGCACAATTGAAAGACAGCAGATGGAATGACAGAGGAAGACAGATCATACCAAGAAACCACAAAGCCTAGAGAGTATCAGATCTGAACAGAAAGACAACTGGAACTAGTCAGAGATAAACAGAAGACTAAAGCAGACAGATTCCAGCCCAGGAGCAGAAGGATTCAGAGCTTTTGCCAGTCACTGAACTGCCTTAGGCAGAAGAATTTTGACTTATGAGAAGCAGAGAATGGTACTTCTCCAGACAGAGGATGTGCTTGGCCAGCACAAGAGAGAAACTGCACAGGGTGCATCTTGTGGGTTTAGCAAAAGGACACTAACAGACCGTGAAAGGCTTACAGCACCTATTGGTTGAGATGTTGCCACAGAAATATGGCACTGAGAGAAGCAAAGGCAGAAACAAATCCCACACTAACAGCAAAATCACAGCCAATTAAAAAACAGGATGAAGACCTACATGTTTAAATTAATAGAAGGCCTAACACAATGACAATAGTCTGCTATGAGCCAGGACAAAATGACTGCTTGAAGTCAGCAAATACTTGCAGAGATTTCAAAATAGCATGGATATCACAGAGAAGGCAGAAAATTACAAGAGTTCAGTAGAGGAAGCCAGCTTGAAAAAAACCAGCAAAAATTTCAGCTATTATGAAGCATGTCTGTAAATAGATTTTTCAACTAAGAGCTAAATTAGAGAAGTATGGTGCAGAATTTATCACACCTGAATTCAAACATCAGCCATGCAGATGTTTCCCATCCAGCCAGGTTATACTAAGCTCTCTTTACAGTCACTGGAAAGAATATACATGATTCATCTCACTTATTTGAGACACCTGTGTTAGAATGACATGACTTGTACCCTACTGGTACTTGTTTCTCTCTGTTTCCAAGAAGGGAGTTTCAGTGATTAGCTCAGATGGAGACATCTGCATGTGGCCTCATAACTCCCAGCCAGGGAGTTGTCTTGTGTTTTACCTCCCATTAAGCACCATGCGGGAGGTTGATTGCCGTTTTCATATGTGGAAAGCATTTTTTTCCCAGACAGCTAAAGTGGCACACGACTATATGGGGTACTTTTTCACATACTATCTTGCAATCAGGAGGGCTGGCTTTGGGTTGATTTAGAATTGTTGGACTGGCTTTTAGTGCACTTCTTCATTCAAAATGGTCCAGTGGAGGTCACTAAGTCAGCAGACTAAAATTTTGATCATGATTTGTACCATGTTGCACTGGCTCTGTCTTTAACAGAAGCTGTAGCTCTTTCCATCTGCCTCTCTTCTACATGCTGTGTGCAACACCATCATTGGATGGATAATGGCTTCCCACAGAGGCCCTCAGCAGGATGAGGGCACATTCACTCTTGGGATGCACTGGTGCCAGTGAAATCTGCATGGCACAACCTTGCTGGAAGGTTTAGGATACCACAGGAAAGGCTTTAACTTCAGCTGTTAACCATATCACTTCTAACTGCAGTGGAGTGTCTACGTTTCTTTTTCCTAACAGATTGTCAGCTGTACAATATTAATGTAACAGAGAAGCAACAATAACAGAAAATGAAGCTACATTAACCTAAAAAATGAGACAAGTTTATTACAAGTTAACAGTCCTCGACTGCACCCACACGAAGTTCAAATGTTCCCAAACGAAATGATGTGAAGTCAAGTGTGCTATTTTTAAAATACAACAGACTGATAAACCTTGAGCTAATACCCAAGGACAAAGCTGGTATTGAGTTACTGCATATTCCAATGAGAATTAAATATTAATATAGAAGGCTAGTGGTAGTTTCTTACAGGTCTTGACATCACTGAATCTTGCAGTGGCAGTGCTAAGAGCCCGATCCTGTGCTTTTTGCTCACAGACCTAACGTTAATTTCAAATGGAATCTTCCCCCTGAATAAAAATTGTACAGCATGGGCCTTGCAGTATTGGAAAAAGTGTTTTGGAAACCTGTGGAAGCTGCTGAGTCTGAGAGGTTTGCATTTAGAGCTTGAACTCAAATTTTCCCTCATAAATATAGTCAATACACTGAGGTTTTCATATCCTAAGGAGAAACTTGATGTAACATGAGTCTTGCAATATTTTACAAGGCATGCTTAACCTCTTAATGTGTGTCATGCAAAGATTAAGAGACAGTGTTATTGCTTGCAAAATCACCTGCTATTTCCGGGAAACAGTCATTTGCTGGACCTGTCCTTGTCACTGGCATAAGTATAATGCTTTTAATAATCTCCCATTGCCTAAGTGATGTGGTTGCATCAAAATGATGGATATGCTGTAGCTGGCAGAATTTTTTAAGATCTGCTCATTTCTATCTTGTTCTTCTGCTGCCATCTAGAGGTTTTATTCTTAGATTTACAAAACAGAAAATAAAGTGCTTTATTATATTTCAAAGTTTACTTTAAAAACCATCTGTGAGTTAACATCACTTAGGGTGCTATTATCACTAAACCTCCATCTCCATACAAGAACAGATTAATGAAGTGTGTACAAGTTTTTGAGCTGTGAGATGCAAGTGAGCCTTATGGGCTGGAGAAAGATTTACACTAGAGGTGAATATTGTCATAAAAAAACCCCTTTTCCTCATAAAAAGCACCTGTAAATTTGCCTCAGGAGGAATTTTCATAGAACTTGTTTTCCAGAAAATAAACAGCAACATATCAAAGCAGCTTCAAAGGAAGCAGGTGCTTGGAGAAAAGGCAGCCTTGCCAGCCTCGTAGCAGAATGCCAACATGACAAGCACAGCCACAACTTCGGCCCATCAGCACAATTGGCTGACATCTTATCTGCCTCCCGTGACAAGTCCGCGATGCTCCATTTCACTCTAGCATTGCCCAGAAAAGCGCAACATGAAGCTCAGACAACAAAAAATTCACCAGTGTGACAGAAAATCATTCTAATAGAAACATTTCTTCTTAAAAGTAACAGAAACAGCTAATTCACTGTAATGAACTCCTGCTTATGTAGAAGTAATAGACTAGATTCACATCCAGTATAAATGAGTAATTTCCCTTGACCTTAGTGTGAATAGGCTGATTTGGTATCACACCTTCTCCAGCAAATTTTACCTTCTTGTTTTCCCCCTTCAAAATGTTTATTAATTAAACTAATGCTAACAATGGGTCTGTGGAGGGCGTATGCAAATGCTAATATGCCTCACAGTGTGTTCCTTTTGAGCATTGTGTTTGTCCCTCTAACATCCATCCAATTGTATTTCCCCTCTGGACGACTAAATGCATGTTCACCTGAAAAGATGTTTTAAACAGAGTTGACCCAATTCATTTCCTAGTACTGATATCAGGATTTTAAAATGTGTACAAAGGAACCAAAGGTGCACCGAACACTGAAAAATGTGAAAGAGTTTATAGGAAGTCCTTAGCCTTTTGAATACAATTTTTCTGTGAATGATAATTTCTGTACTTCAGTAGAGGATTAACTGTCATAATAAATTATTTCTGTTTGCCTGGAAGGAAATAAGTGAAGCTTTCTTAACTAAGAAGGCCTACTAAAGGTACAGCAGAGATGAGACTAACCTTGTCTCCTGTGCCCAAGGATACATCTGAAAAGCTGCCATAACATGCAATAATTTGATAGTGTCAGCTAAAATTAACTTGTGTACTCTAGAAGGAGATAAGAATAATATTAACTTCCTGCTGGTACTCACTTTGTATGCTACAGAGACAGGATCTGATGTTTTGTGAGCCTGCCATAGTAAGATTTTGAATATCTTAAAGGCCTTTAATAAAAAATTAGAATAAAAAAGAAGAAAATATGGTTTATTTTGTTGAGATACTTGCTGAAGCTCTTATGATGACAAATTCATATAAAAATATATTTTGATAGGTAATTGGAAGATAAATCCTTGTTTTTCTTTGTGTCCTAAAATTTCCTAACAGACTGTTTCATGGCAATATCATGTTCTTCAGTCTTTAACTCTCTTGGATGCTTTCATTCAATGATCAGATGCAGAATGTGGTTCCGTAGCCACAAGTTTTCACCCAAAAGAAGCACTTTTCATCACCATTCAATATAATTCCTGGTAGTTCATACTGTATTTAAATATAAACTCACTGTTAATTTGCTCTAGGTATGCAAATCTTTCACAAAGCTTTTTATTTTAAATCCAAGCATCTTTTAATACTGTGTGATTAAAGACAATTTCCTTTCCAGAACTTGTTGTTTTTTACCATGACTACTCACAGATATCAATGTATGAATGAGTTGCAAAGGAGGCTTGCAGTCTTTCTTACATGAGGAATTTGAAGCTGCAGAGAATCCAATCTCATCATTACCTGTTCAAACCATTGGGTTACTAAATTATTTACTACCATGCCCTAAATCCTTCCTTCACTACTGAAAATTAAGATAAATTACAAGAAAGGGAGAAAACCTCTCAAATCTAACATCTAACATGCTTATGTGATAGGCAGGATGCTCTTTTTCCATTTGAAAAAAAAAAATCAAACAAAGAAACAACAACAGCAAGAAAAAGGCAGCACTTCCAAATACAGGTCAAACTCAGCAGTAGTGCACTATCTCTGGTGGTCAGATACCCAAGTTCCAATCTCCATGGATGACAAGGAGGCAGGGGATTTCTGTCTCCCAGATGAGTGCTCCAACATACTGTATCTGACGGGTTGTAAATTGGTTTATCGTTTAGTTTGCTTTTCATCTTTCTTCAAAACAATAAAAAAAAATTTGAATCAAGTGAATTGTTTGCCAGGCAAAACAATGAAAGGCCTGTGCCATTTAGAAGAAACTTTTTTAGAAAAAAAGAAAAAAAGAGCAAAGCACTGAGATTACAGTTGTTCTGCAACTGTTCATTTTCCTGGGGTTTTCTCAATTTGTCTGCTATGGGGAGAAGATGGAATTCAGAACAAGTGTTTCTATAATTCCCACACTTAAGCTCAGAAGCTGAGACTCAGAGTCAGAGACTCAGTACTAGCTTTCAGTCATGACCCCAAACACAGGCTATAGACCCAATACTTGTGCCAAACACTTTCAGCCAGTTTCCCCAATGAAGATTTGGCAGAGCACCATTTTACTCTGCCACCCCTCATTCAAACTCCCGTGTCTCCCACAATACTCCCTTTTCTTCTCATTTATCCTAGAGACTGGGAGAAGTCACAGGAGAGGAGGGCTGGATGCAATATTTTTGTATCACTAGTTTTACTTACCATGAGAACTCTTCGCAGGAAGCTGCTTAGCACATGACGAAGGTTCATCTAGGCAGGTAAGCAGACTTTTACTGAACATGGAACCTGATCTGCAAAAGCCATCGCTGCAAACACTCAATTCTCTACTGCATGACAGACGTGTAAACAATAGCACTGAAGCCCATCCTATTTGAACTTTTTGTGATAGACACATATTGAAATTTTTGCCTGGCAGAACATCACCCATGGAAGAGTTCTCTTGTTCTTTTTAGTTAGCAGAGAATCAAAGACATAATTATCTGGAGTGACTGAGCTGTATACATATCTTTTGGTATCAGTTTAAGCTTGACCTGTACTGTAAAAAGTAAAATTAATGTTGCAAGTGCCACCCAATGACTGTGATTAACCATAATTTGCATTCTTTATTGAAAGTTGATAGTCTGCATGCTACCAGCTGTGAAATTGTGCAATAAGCAATAATGAAACAATGAAGAAGAGTAAACAGAACTAGTTAGTGTGTTTCAGAGCAGTGAGTAGCAAAGGTGACTTTTGAAGTTTTATTAGCACAAAGCAAGAAAAACAAAATACAACCATGTGACTTATGGTTCAGTGAGTAAACAGTGAACATTTGTAAAAGTCTAGTAAAGTCACACTATTGATAGAACAACAGCAACACTACTAAATCAAGACTATTCTCCAGACTTACAGGACCAAAGGTTTCAAAGCCAAAGGGACCATTTCTGAATATCTATCTAACTGCAGTTCACTACCATACTGATTGGACATTTGCTCTCAGAGGGTTGCTGGGTTACTTGGAATTTTGGGGTTTTTTGCAGAGAGTTGAAAAGTGTGAAAGTCAAGGTTTTCTGTAGGTTTGTGAAACTTACCAATCCATATGGGAATCTCTGGGAGGAATTTGGCTTTTTCCTATTTCCAAGTCCCAGCCTATGAGATGTATTCAAAATGAGATTGTTGCAGATGTATACAGTACCATAGGACAGCTACCTCTCTAAAGCAAACTCTTAAAAACTCAGTTTCCCTTTGGACATTACCAATTAATTCTGTGTGGGAATAGCTCAGCTACAGCTCATGTGTTTTATTTTTTTTGTCAAACACAGTGTCAAGCTTCATTCATTACTGGATTTTCACTTGTCCTCAGGTTTGAGGACTTCTTCTGATGGTGGTATTGGCCTGGGCTTAGCAAGTTGGCCAGGCTTAACTTCAGGCATTTTTTCACCATGTCTGTACACACTTACAGTGACATCCACTGTTTCCCCGCCATACTTGTTCTTGACATGGATGCTGTATTTGCCTGAGTCTTCTGAGGTCACTCCTTTTATTGTTAAACTGGCATATTTCCCTTGTTCCAGTGAAAATGCATAGTGCTCATCAATTTCAAAGGCCTTGTCATTCTTGAACCAAACAACTTCAGGGTCAGGATTTCCAAATACAGTACAGGTCAGATTCAATGTCTGAGAGGGGAAAACAGAAGTAATTTTGAGATCCGTCAGTCAGATTTGTTTAACCAGAATATTCTCAGTATTGCTTTCAGGCACTTTTATTCCTAGTTAATTAAACTAAGATGTGGTGTCATGTTCTTGAAGACTGAAATGTAGTGTTTCTAATATTTCTTTTTTCCTTGATTCCTTTCCACTGTCTTACCAGTGACTGTGATACAATATTAGCCTCAGGGTTACAGCATCTGAAGATGGTGAGTTGGACTGTCATTGCAGTCCTGCTTGCAGGAAACTCCTGACAACCCATTTGTCTGACATGAGGTTTAGGCAATGATAGTTTTAAAAACATCCTTAAAGTTTCCCTGTACACAGCAGGGAGGAGAACTAAGCAAATCTTTTCTGACCAAAGCCTCCTGAGGTTATTGCTTGAGATTATTAAAAAAAAAATAACTTAAAAATAGAGTACATAACATGAATCACCAGACATTGATTTCAGGTGTTGCTGACTAGTAAAAGTGGGAATATTTAATGAAGAATAAGGAATACATAAATGTTGGTAAAGTGCTCTTAGAATCACAGAATAGTTTGGGTTGGAAATGACATTAAGGATCCCCTAGTTCCAATCACCCTACCATGGGAGGGACACCTTTCCACTAGACAGGGTTGCTCAAAGTCCTATCCAACATGGCCTTGTGCTACATGCATGTATAACATATTCAAAAAAACAGCTGAAATTACTTAATAGACATTGCTGGCAACCTAGGTATTTTTCAAGGACTAAACTGAGGATGAAGTAGCTCATAAAATTTTCATGGTCAGTCCTCCAAATGTTTATAGGTTTACTGATGAGCCTCATTTTGACCACCCCCAAGGTATAAGTATGTAAACGTCATGTACTTAGGTATAGTGATCACATAATAAATGAAAGAATCATTTAAGAAGTTACATTAATTATTATAGTGCCTATTTTGTTCACTTTTGCTGGAAACTCATTCTGCCCAAAATTCTTCCCGAGATAATTAAGTCACCTTAAGAATTTTGCATATGCAGTATTGTGTTAGGAGGGAAAAAATTAAGAAAGAAAAAAACCCACAATTAACAACCCAAAACTGAATTTCTACCAGAATTCTTCCTTATATTCCCTCTATATTCCCCTTCAGGTTTCACCAAATCCTGATCCAGAGATAGCTGAGAAAGTCTATCTGTGTTCACATGTGACTGTTTTGAGCAATGTTTTTCATGATTGATAATGACTGAATAGATGTGATATAACTCAGAGTAAAAATAAAACAAAGACATTTTAAGTGATCAAAAGCACCACGTGTTCACAAATAGAAACAGTTTTGCATACTACATGCCTCCAAAGTCAGAAAGAATGTTGAAGGAAGATTTGCATGCTCTGGGTACAACCTAGTGACAAGCTAAACCTGTGAGTATTCTTGAAGATGTGACATCATGTAGAAGGTAAAGTTAATTAATAACATATAGGAACCAGCTTTACCATAAAATATTTAAAGGAGCAATGATGCAACCATGAAAATAATTTTTTGTGAAAATAACCTAGTGTCTAATAATGTGAGTTTAATTCTTTCAGTCCTTTCTGTAGCACGGGCAACATTTAGTTACTATTGCTTTGAAAAGTTACCTCATTTAAGAGCAATTAATAATTAAATAATAATAATTAATCAAGTCTTAATAAATTAATATTAAAAACTTAGCAGAGAACAGATATATACCACAGTCATTTTAGATCATTTGGGTCTGTTCTATTTTATTAAATTATAGATCTGACCTGAAATCAAATTATTCTCCTACTGCTTTCAGCTTCTATAAAATCATCAGCTTTCCCTCCCCCTTTGTCATCAAAGTAAACCTCTCACCACTCAGCATTGACTCATTGACAAAAATTGTCCTTACCTTCCCATCCATTATAGTAACGACATCAGGCAAACCACCAATGACTTTACCACGATCTAGGAGTTAAAGAAAAATATGGGGACTGTGTGAAGTTTGGGCCTCAAAATTACTCATTTCTTAATGATTTTACAACTTCATGTGAGTCATAGCTTTGGTTTTTTGCCTTTTTTTTTTAATCTTCACAAAAAAACATAATACAACTTTTGTGATGCTTTGTGGTGGGTTTTTTGGGGTTTTTTTAATGTATTGTATGGTCCCCATAGATTTTTTTTTTTTTTTTTGAGCAGAGATTGTGCTGTAGTATTCTAAACTTATAAAAACCTTGAAGCTATTGCTGACCTTGACAGTTTGTGCTTTGGGCCCAGAGCAAAGCAAGTAGGATGCTTTCAGTATTTTGGTGGTATCTAAGATCTAAGAAAAATTTGTTCTGCCACTGCTTTTGTGGGCAGAAGCATCCTGTCATTACCAGGGGAATTGATATAATTTCCAGCACTCCTACAGTCCCTATCAGTAACAAGCTTCCCCACTGTTTGGGTCTCAGCAAGCAGTGCACAATTGGCATCAGCAGGCAATTTTTGACTTAATAGATAGATCCCAATATTCAGTATCATCAGCAGCTTTCAGATTCACCACATCCTTTTACAACACACAATTCACACTTCACCAAATCTCTGCAGACACAAAATACAGTGGAGGCTTGCAAAATATGCAAAGCTTTCAGTGGATTTCCACTGGAATTAAAGACAACAAAATCTACAAATTACTGTTATTGCAGTATTTTGGGCTAACAGAGGATTTCTGCAGCCACTTGAACTTGGTAAAGAACTTGGTAAATTGTGGCAGCATATCATGATGGATGCCTTAAAAAGAACACTAGGCTACATTGTAGAACACCTACGAAAAATGCAAAAAAAACTTACTCTTCTCAGCAAATGCAGCCGCCCTATAGTTGTTAAGGAAGAAAGAGAAATATATAGTGTTATTAATGAAATTAGTAAAGAAATATTTTTTTTTTAAAAGTAAAGGCACTGTTGTTGCAGCATTAAAATGCAAAAGATGTAGCACTTACTTGAGTCGCTGGAACTCTGCAAGGGCATCATCAAAAGCTGTAACAAAACAATTGAGAAGGTTATTGTCTATGAACATAACTTCCACTTGGAGCTCAGTACAAACTTTTAAAAACATGTCCATGTTAGAGCTCTTAAAACCCATACAGGGTCACACATTAACACAACAGGAAAACCAGACCCCTGAAACCCAAAGCAAGTGGTGCTGAAAACAGATACGAGACTAAAAAGATCCTGACAGTTATGACTGAACTACAACTGGTTCTTATCAAAGACTATCTGTTTTTACTCTCATTCCTTGACTATTGCCAGCAAAATCTGCATGAGCCATGAAAAGGCACCATAGAAATCTGGCCTTATAAAAATACCTTGCCCAGACAGATCAACTGTCCGTTTGTAGGATTCCTTGTCACCAAAGATTTCAAAGGTGTAGTTTCCCTTCTCCTTTTCAGTGGGTTCACGTATCTGCAGCCAGGCAATATCCTCTCCACCTCCAATCTTCATCTTTTCACCCGAAGAAATCTTAGATTCCCTGTAAGAATAGATGAACAGAGATGAGTTTCAACACTATTTTCCTGCATATTTTCTATAGGAGATCACCTATAAAAAGTTACAAAGGATAACACACTATTCCTAAACTACAGATAGATTGCAACTAATGGGAGAAATTTCCCAGAAGACTCTTTGCTTCCTACTGAGGGTATGAAACACTTTGAAACATTAGCTTGAGATTTCATTTCAAAGACTCATTTGTTCATCTCTCTTCTCATTCTTCTTCACTCCACATACATAGCTGTATGCTGTATGTGTATGCACATACATGACTATATGTGAAAGTGTTTAGAGTTCTGTACACTTCATATACAGTAACATAGCATACATCAGAATGGTAAATTAGAGGCAGATCACCTTTTCTGGTGATGGAAAAACTTACTTTGTCTTTCATAAACTTCAAAAACTCCATGAAGAAAACAATAAAAGATTTGTGTAGAATTCCTCTTGCATCAAGTCAAAATACACCTTTGTTTTTTTAAAAAACAAGACAAGAAAATTTCCTAATTCTAGATAAGTAATAAAAAGCTCTTTAAAAGCCAGTGGCATTATATTGACTTATCATCACTTCTTAGTTAAGAATAAAAGAAATTCCCTATGGATTCATATCAGGGGGTTGTCTGATTTACAATCTATCATGAAAAGTAGAAATAGAACAGGTTATTTAATGAGAGCATGCAAACCAAACCACTTTCAATGGTTCAAAGAGAACTTTCCTCTTTCACTCATTAACTAAAGAAATATTTCTTTTCATTCTTCCACCCCAAGCATCTTTAGCTGGAATTTTTAATAGATGAAGTCAGTTTTAGCTTCTCCTTGATCACTCATTTTATTTTCCCAGACAGAGCTGATTTGGCTTCATAGCTAGAGAGAGTTACTTTGATGGAGAAAATGTATTTTTACAATTTCCCTTCCTGTGAGACAACTGCATTGAGTTCAACCTATCAAATTAGATTCCTGGATAGAAACTGTTACATATTAGAAAATATTGCATATAATATTCCCTACTGTGCCACGAGTGGATGATGCATACTGGCTTTCGGACTTTTATTGCATTTGCTACTATGCAAGACAGTGGGTAATTCAAAGCTAACTAAAAATTTACATGATTAAAAAGAAAAATCAATCTTTGTTTAGCCTTTCAATTTTTCCAGGAAAAGAATCTGCTGTAACCTCATTTAAAGGAGAAGAGAAGTTTGGAGTGGCTGGGAAAGGTTTGTTGGTTGGTTGGTTTAGGCTTTATTTTAGCTTTAACAGCTCTGATTATAACCATTGTATTAATTTTATTAATATGGAACAATTTAAATTTTATTTGTTCAGAATCTGTGTTCAGTGATCTTCAAGAAAATTAATGACATTATAAAATCTAGAATATTTGGGGAAGGGAGGGAGTCTATGTAAATAAAAATATGCACACTTGTATTTCCATATTAGTCATGTAGCATTCTTTAGTTTTATATTTGTATGAAGTGGATGGCGGAATGGACGAAGTCACTTTTAAAACTCAAGCAGATACAGTAAAAGGCAGAGACCATTGAGGAACGTGATAGTTGAAACCAGATGAAGAGTTTTAAAATTGTTTCAAACATTGCCTGCAGTTTCAAACAAGCAAGGACCTGACATAGCAAAGCATTTGGACACATGTTTAACTGCAAATGCACAGTTTAGGTGTGCAGATGATTAGACCATCTCCAAAGCCAAAGATTAATGTAACATGAAAGTGGAAATTTTAAAGCCCATTTTTGGCCATATTCTCCACTCTGAAGACTATTCTCAAAGTATGGTGTGCCCATTCAATATATTTTCAGAGAGGACTATCAGAATGAAAATATTTTGTGTTACTTATGACAGTTTGAAAATTCCTTTCTCTAAACTGTGAGAGAAGATCCTTGGTATTCACCTAGTACTGGAGGACAGTTTCATCCATTTTATGTACAGGGCAGCCCTGAAAAAGAAACTATGCCCAAATATTTTGCTTTTAGTCAACTGATTGAAAATAAATGGTCTCATGTTGAATAAGAGAACACAATACTGTAGATTCCTTTTTTTCCTGTCTGTTACAATCCTCCTGATTGCTCTTGAGCAAATCTATTAACATTTCTTTTACCATATGCACTATGTTAAAAAAGAATATAATGTGCTGAAAAGAGAAATTTATTAATGTGGCCCCGTTACTAAATGAATGCCACAGAACAGTACATAGCAAATCAAAAAGACAGCATTTTTTCCCAAACAAAATTGAACAAAAATATTCTTATCTACCTGTGACACCAGTTGACTTTCATTTCTTCATTGTAGTATTTCAAGAAACACTGGAGCCTTATTCCTTCCTCATTGCAAAGGATCTTCAGTGGAGAGGCTGACTTACCTACATAAAATACAATATATATGGATCAAACAGAAGAGATAGTGGAATGAGCAGGAAACAGTCCAATGGACTATTTGTACTGTGAGGATCTGGGTCATGATTCTCAAGTACCACAGAGACAATGGTCTCAAGGGACATTTATATCAGCTGAAAGTTCAGTATGACTTTATGTTTTTATTGTCACATAAAAGCATTATGACTAGCAAGACCCATTGTGAAATAATAATAAGCTAGTCATATAACTGCCATGAAACAGTAGTGTAATGATTCTAATTGCATAAAAATTTTATACTTGTGCAAACCCTGTTCTTTCAGTGGAATGACTCCCAGCTTCTCACTGGGAACAGGATCAGTATCTCATTCTCTCTATATCAAGGTTCACTTACTAATGGGAAGTACAAAGAAAATTATTGCTACAACACTTTCACAGTATCTAAACCAAACAAACCAGGTGGAATAATACTTTGTTCCTTTTTAATACTGTCAATTAGCAAGGTCCGTTGCCTATTCAGAAACTTAATAGCATGTCCATAATAATATAACCATCACGATTCTTAGAGATTTACCACTTAAAATAAAAAATTTCTGCCTCAGCCTCAGATGACTTCAACATAAAAAAACTACATGAAAATTCAAGACAGCATTTACTTACCACTCGCTCCGCTCAATGCCAGAATTATGTCATCGTAAACTGCAGAGAGGGGGAAAAAAAAAATAAAAAGTACCATCAAAATTCAATCAGAATATAGCTCTGTTATGTTCATTTTAATTAAAGCAATATGGGAAATCTTCATATCCTTAAGCAAAGAAAACCATTAAAATTGCAACAGGTGCTCAGGAAAAATTGGAAACTGTGCACAGCATATGAATGCTGTGCTGTGTCACTCAGTATCTCTGCCTTTTGTGGAGTCAGCTGCCTGCTGCCAAATCTTTGCCTCTGTATCCCTTAGGCCAGAGGGGGAAAAATAAAAAAGGAAAAAAAAAGTCCTTAAAATTGGGTATTGCACATTCAAAGAAGATTGCAAGGGGGAAAGAAATTATCACATTCTAGGTGAAAACAGTTCTCACCTACTCCCTGTGTGATGGCATTTGACAAATGTAAAGGCCTTTAACAGCAAGTGAAATAAACAATGTATCATATCAAGTTTTTAAATATCACAGAGCTCATAGGTTGGCAGGAGAGAACCCTGAAGACAAGTGCAAAGACTGGGGAACTCTTTCATAGCAGAAGAATCATATTCAGTGAGACTGTAAGATGCAAAGAGGGAGAAAAACACCATAATCTGAACAATGCATAGTCAAGAATGAAGGATGCATATTCTAGGCTGAAGATTTTTTATGAATAAGGAAGACAGAAAAATGCAGAAAATAATACTTATATATTTGTTCTGTATTCATCTGTATATGCAGATTTTTGTCTCTGCTAAAATATATCATGATTCAGTTCCATAACTCTTTGCAATCTCCAGTGTGCTTCTACTGACACATTGACATGAAGACATGAATTTCATACTATATATACATTACATTATGGATATCTGAGAAGGTAGAGTTATGTTAACCATACTGTCTAAATGAGTTTGGTTTTTTTTTTTTTATCTGAAAGGATAATGGACAGAATTAGATTAATGAGATTAATGGGCATATAATTTATGAAGGGGAAAAATGCTTAGGAGACTATCAATTGATCATACAGCTTTCTGTGGTAAACCACAGCTGAAGAAGTCAGCTTGATATTCATCTTTTCCTCTTATTTCAGGTACTTCCTCCATCTGCTGAAAAAGAATGTTAAGATCTTTGGTAAACTGAGTTAATTTTTTCCGCTTCTATTGGGAGCCTGAACAAGTATTCATTATTTGGGTCAAATGTCTACATGCAGGTGGAATGAATCCAGGTTCATTTACGCCTCGTTGGTGGGACCTGAGTAAAGAAGCCTAGGCAAGCTCTTTCTCCCAAAGTTAAGTAAAATTCACTCACGCTGGCAACAGATCAGTCTTTACTATAGACTCAGAATTGAGAATATTCTGAGTTGGAAGTAACCCACAAAGATCATCAAGTCCAACTATTAAGTGAATGGCCCCTATAGGGATCAAACTCACAAGTTTGGCATTATAAGCATGATGCCCTACCCCATCAAGTTAGTTTCAGGGCCAGAATAAACACTTTTTTACACAAAAAAAACCCCTAAATATACATAGAATTACAGTATCTCAATGTGATGTCTGATATGAAACCTTTTTTAAATACCTATCATGGATGCATTTTAGACTAGATTCTCTTATTTGCATTTATCATTACAATGTCAGTGCACACTGAGCTTGAAGTAACTTGCTGCATAGAATATGCAGTCGTCCCCATAAATGCCAAACATCTCCATTTATCCTTTATGTTTCAACTCTAACTCCACCATTTAGGAGACTAGTTGCTTAGATTTGCTGGTTGAAATTTTCAAAGCCTCCTGGACCCACACAGTTAGATGCTGTGAATTCTCTAAATAGGCATTTCACTGTAGGTTTCCAGCACAGCATAGTTTTGCCAGACCTGAAGTATAGTCACTGGAAGCGGGAAGGGCCCCTGACCACGTGATGAAGACCTACTGTACCTTTTGCTTATTCCAGTGGTCAGGATACACAAACACACACACAGAGATCCACAGACTAAGGGAATGATATCTGTATATATATCGAAGGACAGGAAGGGAGGAGTTGATTAACGAGAACATATTGAACTATGTGGGACCTGAGCATGATATAAATGGCATGGAATAAGAGGTGGAAATTGTACTGATTTTGGCTGGCTTAGAGTTAATTTTCTTCATAGCAGCTTGTATGATGCTGTTTGGATTTGTGACTAAATCAGTGTTGATAATACAAGGATGTTTTAGCTATTGCTGAACAGTGCTTGCACACTGTGAAAGCCTTTTATTTCTTCTCATCAGACTGCCTCACCAGGAGGAGGCTGGGGGTGCACAAGAAGTTGGGAGGGGACACAGCCAAGACAACTGACCCCAACTGATCCAAGGGACGTTTCATACCATATGACATTCAATTCAGTATACAAAGCCAGAGGAAGAAGAATGAAGTGGGGAACATTTGGAGTGATGCCATTTGTCTTCCCAAGTCTCTGCTACATGTGATGGAGCCCAGCTTTACTGGAAATGGCTGAACACTTGCCAGCCCATGGGAAGTGGTGAATGAATTCCTTGTTTTGTTTGCCTGTATATTGAGCTTTTGCTTTGCGTATTAAACTGTCTTTAGCTCAACCCAGGAGTTCTCTCACTTTTCCCCTTCCACTTCTCTACCCCATCCCAATGAAGGGGAGTAAGTGAGAGGCTAGGTGGGATTGAGCTGCCCACAAAATGGCTTTATGATTTTAGAATCAAAACCACTCTCCGTCCCCACTGACAGTCCCACATCAACATATTCAGCACTTTGTTGCCTTAGGTTTTTGTGTAGATATTAAGGCTTAACAAATTTGAGAGTGAATTATCTCACATAAAATAGTGTATGTATGATTAGAAACATACTTCATCTCCTGCCTGTCAGAGTGCTAGAGATGAATCTTTACAATGCCCAGTGTCACCCCTCCTAGACTGCTGATCTACAGTTCAGGTCTCTGTAACATGAGAAATTAAATGCAGAGAACCCCAAAAATGTTTGCTAACACGCCATTTTCAAGGATAGATCTTTGACACCTCTTGAGAACATGTAGAGATCATTATTCCATTATAATACATTGAATGTTACCTTTTCCTGATAATTCAAGAGAAGATACATCATGACCTCTATCATCTGACAGTGTTGCCTTATAAACTCCTTCATCTTTGCGAGACAGCTATAGGAGAAACACAAGATGTTTACTGACAAATTTGATAGTAGTATTAGATTTGCTCAACACCTGCATAATTTTCTAAATAAAACAACACACATTTACTGACTTCTGGATAAATAATGTTACCAGAGATTAGATGGAAACTATGAATGGCTTGTTCATGCTTTCTTTATGGATCTGTATTTAGTTATTAGGTCTAAATCATATTCTGTTTTCAGTTCAATTGCCTTAAGAAACCATGTTGGGGTTTTTTGGTTCCAAAAAGACAAACAGGATTGATCCTGGTCAGTAGAAATTACAAACAGCATAGTAAGATGTAACAGAGCATAACTTCAACCCACACAAACTTTAGAAATGCAAACTTTCTTCAAACAAAATCAATATTTTTGAATTATGTAAAGCATAACAAGGCATTTATATCCTATAAATGTCCTAATATCAACTCATTCATGTTTCTTTCATCCAAGCAGCAATTGTAGTCAAATTATATCTATATTTTAAGTGAATAATTAATTTATTACCCTTGGAGAGTTTACATTCTAAAATCTACCACAGTGATACTGCATTAAAGGCAGTAGGGATTTTTGATGTTTTTATTTTAATTTATTGTAAAACCTGAAGGAAAATACATAAACAATTATACACAGATTGGAGATTACTTAATTGTTAGAATTACACAAATCCAAAAGCAAGTAACCCATAGCAAAAGTATGTTGAATGACAAGTAACCAGAGCAATCCAAGAAAAGCAGAAACCACACTCAAAAAAAAAAAAGTTTATTCAAGATAAATGAAGCCTCTGGAAAGTCAGTATCCTCTTGCAAGTGAAATGAAGAAAGGAAATTACAAAAATATGAAGCCATTAAATAAGATAAATAAATCAATTAGATGGAATGCACCTTATGCTGAAAGCAGAAAATATCAATCTGGGAGGTTTTGTAGCATGACAAAGGCAGCAACTATGCAAGGTAAGGTTTCAGACACAAGCTGGGTTACCCCATTTGCATACAGATAAATTTTAAGAAGCCATATACTTCAAACATTCATTTTAGCAATAAAACTGAAACACTGTCAAAAGATAGGTGCTTGAACAAATTGAAAAATTAAGGAGCAATAAGAAAGAACAAGATAGAGTTCACCTAAGGACTCTGAAGCAACTTAAGCATGAACTTTCTGAGCTGATAAGAAAAATAGATATGTTTTACAGGCACTAGTAATTCGCCAGCTAATTGAAGGATATCAAATATGTTTTTTCTTAAAACTGTTCACAGAACTCATTATAACTGGTTTACTGCTTTGCCTGGCAAATCTATAGTGTGCCAAGCAGAAACTGTCATTTCTAATCAATAGGTGATACTGTACCTTGGGAATAATGAGGTGACATTCTCCCTTCTGCAGATCAGGTAATTCCTCAACATCAACCCCAGAACCATCCTTATACCACTTGAAATCAGTTTCCTTCTTTGTGTTCGCAACCTGTACAATGGAAAAGGCACTTTAGCCTGTCTGTGTCCAGGCATCGCACTGCAGGCAGTCACACAGGTACTTTCAACATAAGAAGTCATTTTTTCATAAGACATGTCAAATAAAGCTAAGTAAAAAACCAATTTCAACCAAGTCCTACTAAGCAAATCTTAACCCTATGGAATATCTTTGCAACACAGTCTACAATTTACAGCTTCAGAGCCCTGTAAAAACTTTAAAGAAAATCCTGTCAATCTCTTCCCATAAATGCTTTTGCACCCTTGCTCAGTGGTTGTAGTTTGTCTAGAGATAGCTGTGAGAAATATATTTGAAATTAAAGCTCCTGGACTCTCCTTTATAATTTTGTGTTTGCCATGTGACTCCAGAGAGCTATAAAACAGAACTTGGGCCCTATCTTAGGCAGTCTTCGGCCAGTTTGGAGACCTATCCCAGCTACCTAAGCAATGTCTCTTATGGCTAAACTGCAGAAAGCAACTGAAATTACTATTCTGAAAGGATCTGAGACTTCAAAATTTTGAGCTGCACTAAGAATCCTTTTTTTTTTCCTTACTACATTGTGCCCTATGGGGCTTACAAAGACTCCAGGAATCCTGCAAATTGCAGTCTCTTCCAACACAAAAGGGCTTAACAATGTAGTGCAAATGCTTGAAAGCCAGAATTTTGCTGTAGTAGCAGTAGCTCACCTAAACAATGCATAAATACATGCAGCTATACCTCAAGTACTGTTCTAATTTTGAAATAAAATTGTGTATTGGATATATATATATATTTTCCCTCACTTTCAAAAACACTATAGTTTATTTGACATCACTGTCCCCATACCTTTCTAAAAATGACAAAAATGCAATGGTATTTTCATGTGTAACCTAGATTCCCAGTCAGCATGGCTTTGGTAGAAAGACAGAGCTCACAAGACATTTTTCAGTCCTGAGGCAGTTGCTTTAAAAAGGGTCCTTAAAAAAAAAGCAAGAAACTGAACAAATGGGTAGAGGGCAGCCCAGAAGTTAATACAGATCTGCAATAGTTTTCAACCGGCTTGCTTGGAGGAAAAAACATGCACCAATTTCTAACCCTTTCACATTAGAGAAGTCATTCCACAGATGAACAGCTTTATGAAAGTTCTCTATAGAGCTGACTAAATAAATACGAGGGTCACCTATACTGATTCCTAGGCATCTCTATGAAACATGCTCGAATTAATCACATCTATTGCTGCTTAATATCCAGTGTGGTTGCTATGGATCTCTGACAGAGTATTCAAGATCACAACCTGGCCCAAAGCAATGACTTGCTTGAGAAATGTGAGCAGCGTTTTACATTTACCAATGACTACAAAGTGGCTGTTCCTCTAGCCCTATGACATGACTGGCAATTTGATTTGAACAAGGCCTGAAGGAACAAGTCTTTAATGCTTTTCAACAATTTTTCATCAAAGACTGTTAGCACTCAATCTGACAATAAATAGACTGTGTTTCAGACACATGCAATTTGCAGTGCTGTCATTACTACATGTTGACATTTACTATGGAAACCTACTTTTTTGCTGTTTAGCCACACACCAAAAATCTTGTTTTTAACAGGCACAGTACAAATAAGGGCCAAATTTATGCAAGAGCAGGTAACTTCTGAATATTCTCAAATTTAGAATTACTAGAAGAAAAATTCCAGTAGTTGCTGGTATATGAAGAAAAATAAACACAAAATAAAAAGCAAAAAGAAAACATCAAATTGTCATTCAGATGGATAACCACGTCCCACTGGTGTTGAGGGGCTACAATACCAAGAACATGGCCATCAATCTCAGCTAATTTGGAATTAAATACTAAGTCAATCAAAAGTCAATCAGGTCAAATCACATAGAATATAAGTGGTATGTGAGGTAACACTTTATATACTCTTTTATAACACAGACTGTATTTGTTCATTATTACTATTATGGACCTGAATCATACATTCAATCCTCTGCCCTACACAAGCTTTCGGGTGACATGGTTTCCTAATGGCCCTATGTCATGTCTTTAAAAAAGTCAAGGCAAAATGCCCTCTCTTATAGATACTTCCGTCACATTATCTCAGGCTCTTATAAGAGGTAAAAACACTCTTGACAATTGTTTTTGCAGAGGAGCACTAAACAGAGCCTGGAAGAGACCTGGGCCAAGTGTTATGATATGGTCTGGGGGGGCAGAGACAGTTCCTTGATTGTTTTTATTACCACAGAAATAGCTCAGGGTGGCCACACTTCTAACTTTCATGTCAGGTACTGCAGTTTGAAGGACAAACCCATGCTTTGTTGTTCAAACTCTTCCTATGTACAAATATCAGTTAAACGGCCATAAACAACAGTACCCTGTGAACCTAATGGCCAGTCACATACTAACAGTAACAAACATTATAAGGTCAATAGCATAGTTAAAATGATGAGTGTGCAAACATCCCACATCCTAGATTTCATTTACATAAAATGTTCTGACCTTGTGAACAAAAAGCACACTGGTGAAAAGCAAATAATCAGATGCTCAGCCTTTCACAGCTTCAGTGCTATAAACAGGCTCAACAGTCAATGAAAAGAAGGATAATTTCAGATTAATTTGTAGAGAATTAACACTAGTATAACTGGTTCAGCAACATTTAATTCCCCATGTGAAAGAAAGGGTAAGTAGGGTTCATGCCTGAGGCAGATACATGTGGAGATTATAAAGTACTCCAGCTATGCAGCTCAGTACCAGCAAAGGCACCATGTTAGTTAATGAGTGTGGAGCCCTAAAATGTGGGTACACAGAATGGCAGCTTCACCACCCAGGTCAGTTCTGATGGGAATAACTTGAGGTTAAAGGTGTCCTAATTAGTGAGCAGAAAAAAAAAAAAAAGAAAAGAAAAAAAAATCCCACAAATGTGCATGTAAATTGCTCATAATAAGTGATTCAAGTTAGTCTAATTAAAAGCCAAAAGTTATTCAAAAGAAGTGAAGAAATTTAATATAAAAGAGTCCATATTAAAGGAAAAGGGAATGAAGAAGAATTTGATGCCTGTTGAATTCAATTAACTTAGTTATTCAGACCTCTAATTAGTCACCCTAGAAGAGCAACAAAAATGAAAATATATCAGTTCTGAAAGGCATATAGAGATGTTAATAGCAAAAGTTATGCTGAATTCAATAGACATTATCATTACTTGTGATTCAAAAGTCATTAGCCAAACATAATAAAAGATCACGTTTTATAACTTAAATTCTAGAAGCCTTTGTTGCATGTTTGGTTACAATTGATTATATAACAGTTGCTTTGTTAGAGAAGCCTCTAAATAAGAAAATTGTAAGGAAAAATTTTGAACTGGCTTTTTGTGGCTCTTTTTTGAGGAAGAAAGAAGGTCCATTAAAGGATGCGTATTTTGTGTAAATTATTTTTATGGCTCACAATTATTATGAAGAATTGGACCACCTAATATTACATTTAGAAATGTCCTATATACTTTTTGTTTTAATGAACACTACTGCTGAAGAATAGTCAGTCAAAAATTTTCATATTAAAAATTTCTACATAATAAAAGTTTTCCTATGAAACTTGTAATTTTAAAAATGTCTAAATCTTTCCTCACATCTTCCTACTTCAATTTTTAATCAACATATCCTAACAAATAATTTCAAGTATATTTCCTTACCTTACAAGAAAGTAAAACTTCACATTCCTCTGTAACTTTCCAGTACAAAAACTCTGAGAAGTGAGGCCCTAAGAAACAAAGCTGTCTTAGAGCAATGTTGTAGAATGAAGAGTATCAGAGACATCCGTGAAAGAAAGAAAAATTATGGCAATTATAACATCCTTACACCAGAAGAAGAATTCCTAAACTACCCATACACTTGAAGAAAAATCCTGCTGTAAGTTTTCATCATACTGACCCAGGTGCCTGCATTACAGCTTAGAAAGCTGCCTCATCTCTGTTTGTGTGTCATGTAGCACTCCAAAATGTAAAATGGTGAGTGAGACAAGTCAGTTTAGTAAATATGTTTGTGACAAGTTGCCAACTAAGCAGAGGAAAGAAACAAAGTACCTGCAAACAAGTGTATGAACAACGTATTTAATGCAAAAGCAACTGGAGAATAAACAAATGTATCCAAACACCCAATTAAATGCTTAAGGCAAAAATCCCATGCCAGACATTATTTTTTCAAGTAATATAAGGTTTAAAAATGGATTAAATATTACAAGAAGAACAGGCAATATTGTTTTTCCCCACTAAGGTTTCAGTTCTGGAAAGAAATATATCCTGATGAAAATTTACTGACATACACAGCCTTTTTGAAGTTATTGTGTCTACTCATCTCAGTAAATGTCACTGTTTTAGTGTCTGCAGGATCAAGGTCTATAATTGCAATACTTAGACGCAGGAAGTAGCAAAGTGTCAGACTTTCACTTAAACCATTGAGAACTGAAATATCTTGTGAGTTTATGCTGTAAGTGGTATCATTTCTTTCCTAAATCAATTTTAAACAGCCCTCAAACAAACAAAAAAAAATCATACTGCTTCCGTACAGAATCTTGCTTAAATTATTTAGAATAAATGTTTTTAATTATTATTGTTACTTTCATCCTAAAAGCCATGTGCTTTCAAGTGAAAATTACAAACTAGAGCTCAGACTCAATTTTTTAAGGATTTCACAGTGATGGAATTCTGAATTAAGTATCCAGTAGTAATTATCTCATTCAGCTGCAAACAATATCAATAATGAGTTTATAACAAACTCAACAATTTTATAACAACTATGCAACAAACATACATTTAGTTCCTGGAATTTTGCCTGGACAGAAACCACAGGGTCAAGTTTTTAATCTTCCTTGTCTGGTTCTACTTGTCATGGCTATCTACTCTTCTGTCAGTTATACAGAACAGACAATCTGTATGCTTAAAACTAAATGTGATTAAATGTTTGGTTGGATCAGAGCCTACAGTAGGCACACATCTCATCAATATTGAGTAAGGATAACCACTTGTGAGGACTCCCACTCTATTTCTCTACTTAGTGAAGGTTCTGTCACAAACTGACAATGTTGGAGAAGAAGATCTACCACGCATCTGCTCAGACTATACAGCATACTCATTTTCTAATGAAGAATGGAAGCTGCAAGCACTTGATGTTCACACTGGGCCTAGAGTCACTAATCTACTCAGTTTTACCTTGCTTTCTGAGAAATTCCTTTCGTTGGAGCTCAGCCTCAGCCAAAACTGCCTTGAATGCTAAATTTCAGAAGAGGTGAATGAAAAATGAGTTAGACACAAAATTATTCAAAGAATACTTGAAGTTCACTTCTTCATAAAAGTTTCAATGTTTCAGTGAACATACCATCTCCAATGAGAACTAATGAGGACTGGTTCTTGGCCTTTCCATCTTGAATCTGTACTGTGTAGGTACCTTCATTGTCAATTGTAAATTTTTCCATCACCATTTCTATAATGCCATTTGAACGGTCACAGCTTATTTTATGCCTCTAAAATAAACAAATAACAACTTTAGCACAGTGTAAATTACTTAATGATTCTCATCAAATTAACCATGTTTTATATTCCTGACTCCACACTTAAGCTTTTCCATGTCCTTTTAATTTTAAACTATGGAAATAAGGGTGTGCTTGTATTTACTGTTGTACAACAAGATCCCAATGGTGACACAAATGTCTGTGTGCAGCTGCATTTGCAATCCTCAAGTTGTCATAATACAGCTGGTTTGGATTTGAAAACAATAGTTTATGGCACTATTCATATTTGAAGAAGAGCCTACACAGCCAGCCTTTAGCTTTATTACAGCTTCCAGTTCAACAAGGGGATTTGCTAGGCTGAAGCACTATTACTAGCAGAGTCCAGAAATAACTGGAAATATTATTTTTGTAGGCACAAATGTGGATCTTCAAATAAATCCATCACAGCAAATCCAAAAAGTCATCACTACTAAATATCTGAAACATACATAGCAGCCCAATAGTGGATCTTATTTTCTCATTAGAAAAAGTTTCTTTAGGAAGGGTATAATGATTCTCTCATTTAATGCTAGGTGTGATTTTCAAAGAACACCAAAATGAAAGACCATGAGAAAAGTAACTTGAGCAAAACCAACAAAGCTTTTGGGAACGAAAAAGGATCAACCAAGCCCAGCAAAAGAGAGGTAGAATTCTGTCAGAACATACAGATACCCACTAAAGTGTTTGCAGAATACTCAAAACACCAGATATTGACTTGAATTGAAAGTTAAGTGTGCTTTTCACTATTTGTGTCCTTTACATGCTTGCTTTCTATTAAATATTCCAGAAAGATAAATTATTGTCAGACATTGTCAAGGAAACACAAAATTGCAAGCAAATATTGGACAATCTTTTCAAAATATGTGTTCTAAATTTGAAGGTACAGCCAGCTTTTACTAAGTAATATCCTATTTTATTCAGTGAATTTCAACCATGAGGACTTTGTTCCCTACTATCAGTGATGTTTTTTGAATCTCAACTAACAAGTTACTAAAGCTAAGTAAGAATAACCCACACAAGTTACTTGGTGAATACTTTTAGGCAGCCAATGTGGCCAAGGATATTACATTACATACAACTTCCATTCATGGTGGCACAGAACAGTAAATGTCATCATCTAGAAGTTATATGCAGTGAATTATTACAGACCCTGTTACTGTTAAATTTATTATACACTGTTAAAAGGAGACACAATTCCATATAAATGGAATGTTTTGATTAACCTGTTTATTGTATTACAAATGTAAAAAATGGTACTAAAGCCACAGATAGATAAAGTTTAGGGAAGGATAAGAAAGAAGAAATTAAAAAAAAAAAAATGCTAGTAAAAATGCCACTTATCAAAATCCCTAGGATCTTTCTTAAGTGGAAGAACCCCTAAGTCCTGATCCAAAAGTAGTAGGAATGACATCCACAGATATATCTGCTTTAGGTCTGAGGGTCACATCTTGTCTATCCTCAAGAACAGGTTCACTGTTGTATGGATAATAAGTCTAGAAGGACAGTGTAGACATAGTCAATATGTTTATCATTCACTACGGGTATTTTCAAACATACATATCTTTTAAATTTTTAAAGGGGCAACTGAAGGATGAAGAAAAATATATGGAATTAACAAAGCAGGAGCCAACAGCTTGATCAGGATAATAATTTGTTAAGTGAATTAGAGGGAAGAAACAGAAGTATAGTATTTACATAAAATAGCAGGGAGAAATACTCATATAATTTGGATATGCAATTTCCCATACATAGTGCAAAGAAAGATATCAAAGAATATGACAAGATTAAATTAATCAGGAAATTAAGTAGAAAATCTACTCATATAAGAGTTCTTCTGTAAGAATTAATGAGATAGGCCAGGTAGGTTAAAAAGAGCATTTATAAATTTACCTGAACTATCAAAAAGTGCAAATTCAAATTCCTGCTTACAATCTCTTGCCCACAGAGGTCAAGGACCACACTGGCATTTACTTCATGAGATGTCAGGGAGAACATTAAATTTAAATAGGCCAGAAGCAGGGGGAAAAAAAAAAAAAACAAAAACGTTGTATGTTTTAATCTGATCCTTTATAAAGCCTCTTTTCCTCTTTTTTGTTTTCTTATTTTTAGGCAAAGGAAACAAAATATTAGAATATTAAAATGACAGCTGAATAAATGGGCTCAGTTCATTCCATTTTCAGCTTATTTTGAAATCTTATAAAAAACGTCACCTGTTAGGACCTAGGAGGAAAAATTCATCACTTCAGCCAATGTCAAGAATCAGGCCACAATTCACCAGCATAATGGTCTATTGAACATGTTCAGTGACTGCAGCCCAGCCTCCAGACAGGTTTTAGAGTGCAATTAGGCTTCTAAGTATTGCCATTATGCAGCAAGATGAAGTTCAATGATTTTATGGGCACCATAAATATTGGGCTTTTATGCAACTTTCCACAAAAATATCATCAGTCTCCAAACGTAAATGTCACCTGTGGGTTACTAATTAAAGAGGTGAAATACTGCAGCTTCACTTTGAGACTTTCTGATGTCAACACTTCCAAAACATATGTGAACTAAAAATAGCTTGTTCTGTTCCATGAATGTTGCCAACGCATAGTATTGTCATTTCAATACATCCTAGGCACTAATAGTCAAGGTTTCAGTACTATAGTTTATTACTTCTTAAAGCAAGAAAAACTGAGAAATATTTTACTCAGAAATACTTCTTCTTCCACTTGTCAATATGTAATTAAAGCAAATGCTCTTTGCTTTTCTATGGTATAAAAATGTTGATAGGCTTCACTGACCCAAACCAGGTTTTGCATTCTCAGGAATAAACTGGCTGCACTAAAGATGGATTCCTCACAGGAATATGTATTCCCAGTGCTGTGCTTTATGGCCTGTAGCTGAACCATGCTCCTGCCCTGCAAAGGCATGACCTTGCTTTCTTCTCAGCCCAATATGAGAGTTTTTTTGTGCCCCTTTGGATAAAAAGTCTTTCTAGAGCTATAAAAATGCGGGAAGCTGGTGGCCTGTCCTTTCATCTCCATAGCTGTTCAATGCCCATTCAGTTTATAAGACAAAATTTTAAAAACAAAATAGAAAGTGATACCATATAAATGTTTTAACTCTATGAACATTGTTTCATTGTCAAGTGTCTCCCACACTATATGTAAAACTAGTAGCTTGAGCCTCTGGGAACAGCATGTCTTGCTGGTTTGGAGTCCAAAACTGAAGCAGCCTTTTTCTTGAGCTATTTTTCTGAATTATTTATGCTTAATACTGATTTGTGTTTAATTTCTCCTCCATTTGGCCAATTTCTGAGAATTAAACCTTGCTCTGTTTTTCTGATGTGACTAGGCTTACTCTGCAACAGGAATTCTGTACTGCAAAAAAGATTCAAGTTAAAGATTGGCATTCTTTTCAGGTATTATCGCATCATAATAACATGGTATTAAGTAACTATATATACTATAGGCCTGTCAGCATGACCTTAGTGCCAGGGAAAGTTAAGGAGCAGATCATCTTGAGAGCCATCATGCAGCATGCACAGGACAACCAGGGGATCAGTTCCAGCCAGCATGGGCTTGTAAAAGGCAGGTCCTGCTTGACTGACCTGATCTCCTCCTGTGACAAGGTGACCCACTTAATGGATGAGGGAAAGGCTGTGGATTTTGTCTGCCTGGAATTAAGTAAAGCCTTTGACACTATTTCTCACAGCATTCTCCCAGAGAAACTGGCTGCTCACAGCTTGGATGGGTGCACTGATTCCTGGCTGGATGGCCAGGCCCAGAGTGGGGGTGAATGGAGTTACATCTAGCTGGCAGCTCATCACAAGGGGTGTTCTCCAGGGCTTAGTAGTGAGGCCAGTCCTGTTTAATGTCTTTATCAATTATTTGGATGAGGGAATCAAGTTGAGTGGGAATGGCGACCTGCTGGAGTGTAGAAAGGCTCTGCAGAGGGATCTGAACAAGCTGAATATGATGGAGTGAGGCCAATTGTATGACATTAAGCCAGGCCAAGTGGTGGGTCCTGCACTTGGGTCACAACAACCCCATGCAGTGCTACAGGCTGGGAACAGAGTGGCTGGAAAGTGGCCCAGGGGAAAAGGACCTGGGGGTGCTGGTTGACAGCCGACTGAACATAAGCCAGCAGTATGCTCAGGTGGTCAGGAAGCCCCATGGCATCATGGCCTTTATCAAGCATAGAGTGGCCAGCAGGATCAGGGGAGTGTCATCCCACTGTACTCAGCACTGGCGAGGCCACACCTGTAATCCTGGGTTCAGCTCTGGGCCCTTCAACTACAAGAAAGACATTGAAGTGCTGGTGCATGTCCAGAGAAGGGCAACAGAGCTGGTGAAAGGTCAGCAGCACAAGTCTTATGAGAAGCAGTTGAGGGATCTGGAGTTGTTTAATTTAGAGAAAAGGAAACTCAGGGGAGACCTTATCGCTCTCTACAACTGCCTGAAAGGAGATTGTAGTGAGGTCATTCTCTCCTCCCAAATAACAAGCAATAGGACAAGAAGAAATGGCTTCCAGTTGCACCAGGGGAATTTAGATTGGATATTAGGAAAAATTTCTTTGTGGCAAGGGTAATCAAGCATTAGAACAAGCTGTCCAGGGTGTCAACATGTTGAGTCACCAAACCTGGAGGTGCTTAAAAGATGGGTAGATGTGGCCCTTAGGGACATGGTTTAGTGGCAGACTTGTCAGTGGTAGGTTCACTGTTGGAATCCACGATCTTAAAGGTCTTTTCCAACTCAAATAACTCTATGATTCTATGACAACAGTAGAATATCAATTATTGTGTAAAGGTTTATTAAACAAAATCAGTTTTACGTATTACTCAATAGGTACTTACCTCACTGTTTTCAACTTCTTTATCATTAATAACAAATCTGAAGGTGGAATCTGGAGATAAGCTCTCAGCCTGAATCCAGAAGCGAACTTCTCCTTTCTCGAGAATCTCATAAGCTAATTCTGATTTCAGAGGTATTGCTGCAGAAACAGAAGAACCAAAAGTTAGTAATGCATGAAACCTTGTGAGAAATAGGAGTAATGTAGTAAAATACTGGTAATTCCCCTTTATTTATGGTATCAAATAAATCTTATGCAGGGAAACGCCTCTAATGCAGTCTTTGGCTGATTTTTAAATTAATTTCTCAAAGGGAGTAAAGAATTTACAGCTTACATATTGTGTAAGGATTTGGCTAGTGGCAACCTATAGTCTACTGTCAAAGTCAAATTTCAAAGACATTTACGAATGATGATTGTATTCAGTGTCTAACTAAAATCCTTCTAAGCAAACTAAAAGATAAGGAAGGGAGTTGTTCCATGAAAAATGAGGCTGCCATGAAAAATGCAGTTGCCATTGTCTCGGGAAGAATTTTTTTGGAAATCCAGTCCTTAGTATGTAATTATATTTCTTCTAGAATACCAAATCAATTCAGATCTTCAACTTACTTGGATTCTTTATTTCATAGCTTAATGCCATCAAACGTTCAAACTCTGAAAATAAGAAAAAACATTCATGTACTTATTATGAAAAATGCAGTCAGAGATGAGTGATAAAGAAGGTACATATCAGCATCAGCAAAGTGATTTCCTTAAGTCTTATATGTGAAATACCACATTCTCCTCAGAAAATGATGACTGAAAAAAAGACTTAGGAAACTTAAAATTCTGATACATGGATTTAACAAGTGTTTCTATTCCATTCATTTTCATGTACACACTTATGCAAGAGAATCTAAACAAGGGCCAAAACCTATTTGAAACTTAGAAAGCAGCAACATAAAAGAAAGATGGGAAACAACAGCTTCTAAGCAGTGTATGAGAGTCCTTTATCTGCTGACTTCCTTTCTCACACTGTCCCTGAAAAGTTTGTTTTACTGTGGCAGGAGGCAAGATTGAGTGCAGGTTAGTCTGAAAACAGTACAGAAAGTTCTGTTCAATGCACTGCATCCTCATGAAGGCTGTGTGAGAATCTAGAAATCACTTTGTCAGCTTTTTGTACTAATGTATTTGTCATATTAATTACCAATAAAGACTTGGAAAATTAACATTACTGCCAATTCCAAATTTACAGATAATATAAAGACCAGGGAAAATTAGCATGAATTTATGACATGGTTGAGGATCTAGCAAAATTACAGGAGAGTTTATAACATTTGAAGGAGCAAATGTGCAGTGAATAACAGGTTTCAGTACCACAATGCAAAATCTGATACTTGTGCAGTGATCTAGCACACAAAAAAAATGTAATTTTGAGTGACAGGTATGACCAAGGAAGACATGGGCTAAGTGTGGGATGGGAAACACATTCAGTGCTTTTATACAAACAAACCTTCAAAGGTAGAACTGACAGTGACAAGACCTACAGAGTGATGCTTCAAAACAAAACCAAAGGGCATAAAGTGCATTGGAAAATTAAAAATACTGCAAGTATATCTTCCTTAGAACAATCAGATATTGGTAATGAGGTAATGACTAATAAATCCTCATAAATCAACCTTTTTT
>VXBX01003377.1:859381-923211 GCA_013400415.1 Scytalopus superciliaris | reverse complement strand
TTTTTTTTTTTTGAGAAGGAGGGCAGTCCTGTTTGCTTATGGTGTTTTTTTAAGCAGGACGAATGCAATACTGTCTGTTCAACTCATTTCATAATGAGAACAACGTAATCAGCCAAAGAGTAAAAAGGTCAGATTATTCATTATGAAAATGGAAATTTCAGTCTCATCATTTCCTGAAAGTACCTTTTATTCAATTTCTTTATTTATCATTTTAAATGAAGGATAATCTTCACTTGCTTACATACTAGGCAATTTCACTGATGTTTTGAAAACACTGTAGAGAGTATAAATCACAGATCCTTTCTTTAAGAAATACAATTGTGCAACTGACGATGCACTTAGACTAAATACTACAAGATGATAAGAAAATGTAATTTACACAAAGTGAGTTAGGTCAGGAGATTAAACATTTTGCTGCTGACAGCTTTGTCATGTCATTAAATCCATACAGTAAGATTTATAAACTCAGACAAATTTAGCTATAAAATCTAGAGCATAACTGTCTGACAAACAGTTTTGCAGAAAAGAATCTGGGCATTAAAGAGAACTAAACTTGCAACTTAGCAAACCAGTTTAAATTGTGTTTTAAAGAGCAAATGCAAGGAGATGTGTAAGCAGGCAAACGAACTGTAGGTAGTGGAATATCTATGCTCAGCATTAAAAAATCTTCATTTGAAATAGCGTCTCCAGCTTTTGCACTGACATTCAAGAGATAAATGAACCAACTAGAAAAAATTAAAGAAGAGCAAACAATTTGTTTATTTAACAATAGGGAATACATACTCTATGGAGAAGGCTGCAGAAATAAAGATTCAGAAATATTAGAGAAACTTTTAAACTGTAAACATAGTAAGATTAGGAATGGATCTTGTCCAAAGAACCTGGACTTAGATGTCTAACATTTAGGCACAAATTTATATGCTTACATGAGGTAGATTGCAGTTTAACTTCTGTTTTGTGGGGGTCCCAAATTCACCGTACTTAGCATTGCAATTAACAGTCCTCAGCTATCTCTTCACTGCTAAAATACAGACAACCTAAATACAGTTTTTGAGCACCAGCACATAGTCATGCCTCCTGAATGTTTGTTAGCACATTTGATCTAACACCTGACTGATCATAATCTCTCAGGTAACACTTAGACACAACCTAGGGGGAACACATGTATGTGGGCACACTAGTTGAGACCAAGAGACTTTAGCTATGTACTTGTCTCTAGGTCAAGAAATAGACCCCTTTTATATGTTATTTATGACCAAAAACTAACATAGTTTTGGAGTCTGAAACTCCAGGAATATTCTTAATAGAGTGCAGTTTTGGTGCAGAGATGCCTATAAAAGGGGTGAATGTGAAGTGGAGCTTGTAGGGATTGAAGAGGTGACAGAGATACAAACACAGACTAAAGGCTCAAGACTTTCTGCTCTGAGCTGATATGGGCAGTGAAAGAAAGGAACACTGAGCAAGCCAAGTAAAGGTCAGCTACTTCCCAGGAGATTGAGTGTCATCAGTGTGCATGTGGATGGAGGTAGCTTTTAGCAGATGTCAGAAGCAAGGGCAATCTCAACAGGTAATACAGAAGAAATTAAGCAAATAATATCCAGCAGAGTTTGGCTGGAACATTACATTAGCTGTGTTTTAAGGAGTTGATGTTGAATTGATATTCATGAAGAACTAATAGACTTACCAGGTTCTGGCATAGTCCAGGCTTTACACTTAAAGTGTTCACTGGGATCTGAAGGTTGACCTATTCCAACCAGATTTGCAGCAGCAACTTTGAATTCATAGAAGGCATCTTCTGTCAAATCCTCTACCTTTTTTATTTTGAGAAAATAATTCAATATATCAAAAGCCACAACTTATATTCCTTTATTAAATATTTGAATATAAGCATAAACATTGCTTAATTAATTATCAGGCCTTACTGCTGTGCTGGAGGATCTAATTTGAAGATTTTACTCTTAAACCGAACACACTATAGAGTTCTATATTATATGTTCACATTTCTGTCACACTATCCTAGGAATAACAGCACTCATATATTGGCATGGAAAGCTGTAAGAGGTTAGAGCAAAGGTCCAGGAACCCAATCAATGAATGACCACTAGCAGATATTTATGGGTGAGTGTTCTAATTTGAAATATCTCCTTGCATTGTATATGAATGGCTACTCATAAGCCATTCACTTCAGCAAGAGTTCAAAAGGTTTAAAGAGGTTGCAGTGGACTGACCAAGGAAATTGAGTAAGAACAATCCAGTTAGTTCCACAGTGTGCTGACATAACTCTGGGAAAGAGTCCCTTAGTAATATTTTTCTGCCTTGTGTGCACCTTTCTGTTAATGTAAGCTATCATTACAAACTGAGAAAGCAAGCACTGGCAGTGGGATGAGCAGAATTCATGCCATTCCTCTGCAAACATCCCTGGTAAATGAACCCTCGCTTATCTAATGAGCCCCACATCAGCACCTCAGATTTTGAGATCAAAGTAGAGGACCAAAAGGCACCCTGAGCACCTGATGGTAGCAGCCCTCTTCCAGACCACCTAAATACAAAAAACCCCAAGTCTTCTACACCTCATTCCTCTGCATAATTTTCCCAGTTATATTTAATCATATGTCTCAAGAGAAGGAGACAGTTAAGGGTAGCCCTTCTACTGGAGATTCCAAAGAGTTTTAGGTTTTCATGAATAAATACACTATAACTATGTTCTCTGTAAAAATATGAGCTAAAAAAGGAACTTGGTATGATTTCTTTAATGATAAAAGACATGTGATAGGATGGTAGCAAACATATGATGGGATGGCCTCAAACACAAGACCAAAGCAAACAAGGTAAAATATAAAAGTCAGGTACTAAAATAATTTAGGTGTAATTTCCTGGAGCCAGAGAGTTATATATGTGACTCACAAGACAGAATAACAGCTCAGCCTCTAAAAATGATTTTAAAATCCCAGGTTATTAAATGAAAGAATATTTGTGGTGTTCCCATGGAATTATTTAATCAGAGAAGGCTAAACCTTTAGTGATTTCCCAGTGCAGCACTGTTTATCTTGGGGCATTCTCTGCTTGCAGTATGTCATAAAATATTCTTTGCTACTAAAAGCTGTCTTGATTTTATTTCCCATCAGTATTTCAGATTCCAGTCATTCAAACTAATGTACGAAGATGCACCTTCAGGCACAAATACAGTTACTGGCAGGGCTGACACTTAAATATCCAATTAAATTCTGAATGGTGGCCCCTAATTTACATTACTCATTTGTTTACAAATGCATTAAAAGTAAAAACAACTGGAAAGTATTGCTTAGTGTTGCTCTTGCATGCCTATTCTGTCCACCCTTTTTTATTTCTCAACACTCATGCTCCATCTGCTATGACAGTGATGCCAGTTATAAAATCAGTCACAAGCACACATACACCTGAGTATTGCCGACTGCCTTCGGTGCATGAAGCATTTTTCTTCAGCTCATCTGCAGCATTATTTTCTACCTTAGTGTCAAACATCAGCAAGAGTTACTTCTGCCCTGAAGTTTTTAGGAAAGTTGCTGACTTGCAGAAATAAAATTTTAAGTATTTGTAAATAAAATCTGATTGTTTAACTTAATTCAACAAGCATCAGATTGATAGATTGCTTGTTGTATCCTTTTTCTCAAGGAAGTTCACATCCAAATTTTCCTCTTTTAAGAAACATTTCATACATTGTAAGTGCAATCAGAAGTAATTTATTTCAAAACTGGTACCCTGTAAAGGAGATGATGAGACATAAGGCTAGATTCATTAATATGCATCCTTTTTCAGCTGAAGGCAGATTTTGAAAGTAAGAACAGGGACAGTTACATTTTTGTCTCAGCCCATCTCCATTTAATTTACAGGTCTTCAGTTCTACAAACAGCAGTCATTGATCCTGCTAAATGCTTCTATCCTTTCTCTGTATGTTGTTACAGTGGTGCTATATATAGCAATCATTAATGAATACAGTTTGTAAAGGGTTTTATAGCTCATCTTTTTCCTTGTGAAGAATGTGCTTCATGCTTTTCCCTCAAAAATTTTCTCATCCAAATGGCCTCATTTGTCTTAGCATTTCATAGCAGGGGATGGCACTGGTTGTCAACCCCAGTTTTTTGCCTTGTTTCTTTCCAAATGGAAGCCCTTAGTTTTGTTGTAGTAAGTATTTAAAGAATTTCTGTGTAAAAAAAAAAATTAAAATAAAAACACCAAAACAGTACAAATCATGTCCAAAAATATAAAGTTTAAAAAAATACCAACCGTATAAATCGTCCGGGTAATGAGAGAGGAATTGACTTCATGCCAGTTTTCATGGTTAGCTTCCCGTTTGTCCATATAATAACCAAGGATTGGTGAACCTCCACTGTATCTTGGTGCTTTCCAGCCAAGGGTCATTGAATGACCATCACAGTTCAGAAGTGTGATAGCATGAGGATATGATGGACAAGCTATAAGGAAATAAGCAACTTGAGAGTTAAGACAGTCTAAACTACTGCAGTGTAAAAGTTGTTTAGCATTTTTGGCATTGATTCTGTATTCTGCAGCATACTGATGTCAGCTGCATATCAGTAGCAAAGTAGTTGGAAAGTTGCTAATCAACATTCATTTTATCACCAGGTATAAATATGGAAGCTTTTGAAACATGTGACTAACGTTCTGCCGTCTCAGGAGTCAAGAAGGAATAAATGATCTTTGGTATGGAAGTAGTAATGTCAGCAAGTGTCTCCAGACCAAACATCATGCTAAAAGATGGAATGCTCAAGTACTTCTGGAATACAGTAAAAATCACTGGATAAGGGAAAAAAAAAAAAAAGAAAAAAAAAGTCTATGAACTTGAAAGAAATTAAGTCATGTCATTGACTGATCTACGGCAATCATGGTTTTCCCCTACTAGCCTTATATTATGTCTTTTTACAGACTATGACTTTTCTGTGTTATATGAAATAGAAAATATTTAGACTTTCAGTACCTTAACCTGTGTTGAGGCAGAAAAGTAATTTCCTTCCTGAGTTTATCTGCATGGGTTTACTCACATCTATAGCACAAGCAGAAATGTCACCCAGTCATCTTCCCAGAGATGAAGAAAACACTTTTTCTTGAGTCTTTTATTCCCCTGCTAATAGCAAGCATTCATTCTAGCAAGTAGTTTTGCATTTGATGCTGGTGTGCTGCAGTCAGTGCAGGCTAAGCACTTGGCCCTAAAGCTCATCTGATATTTTCAGCTGAATTACCAGTATAACTTGATAGAATGTAACTTACCTCATTGAGAAGACAATACATTAGCCAAGACCCTTAGTACAGTCCCCGATCTTGTAGCTGTACTAGTGTTCAGCATAAAAACAGAATAACCAGCAGAACTGGCCGTTTGTTCTTTTTTTTCAAACAGGCCTTCTCAAAGCCATGAAATGTGGCCTTTGCATTTATTGCCTCTTCTTGGTAAATAAGAATGACCATAGCAAACTCCTATAAATGCCCTTAAAATAATACTACAAAAAGATTCTGGCCATGTTAATGTAAGTCACCTATAAACAGTCCTGCTAAATTCCTGTTAAGGCTACTGAAATGGATAAAAGCCATCCATATCCCATAAGCATGTGCAAGATCCATGTGCTCTGTGTTTGGTGACATACCCCATGCAACCCCATCTTCAAAACACATAGTGACCAAATAATAGGTGCAAGTGCATTTACAACATAATGGTGATATGTGTACAAGTCTCCATGCACCACCTACCCCTATGAGACATACTTCGTCCTAAAAAAATCAAAGAGAGTAACTTTGTCAGTAACATCCAAATTATAAACTTTTAGAGGATTATTTCTGACAAGTATGTCTATTGGTCTTCTCCAAGAGGCAGAGGTCATTCAGCTGTGGAAAAGGTGTGCTATTTTAAATTTTTCAGTATGAAATGAAACTGTCCAGAAAGAAAATTCGGACCATAGTAGCCCAGACCTGTGTACTTTTTGTTCTAAACAATTACCCAGCCTTTCACTCAACATGTAGCATTCCCACTGAAGGTTTCACAGTTGATCTTACACAAAAATTTTGTTTACTGAGGAGTTTCCCAGAGGCCATACATTGTGCTCCAACCTGGAGCAGACAAAAGGAATTTTCTATTTGGTTCAGCCACACGGTAATAAAGTTTCCTGAGACTCCTCTAAATGCAGCAGTCTGTGCAAAAACTGTTTTGCACCACTCCAAGTCACTCAGAAACTACTTGTATTTAGTTTCTTTGATACGGACTAATGGAAGGCAACCTTGTCATTACAATGCATCTTACACAGTATTTCTAACAGGTATTATGAATAATGTTTTCTATAAAACAATGTATTTTCTCTAGAACAACCACATGCCAGAGCATAGACATCATTAAGCTTGTGCTTGATGGCTGCAAGATGGCTGTTTAGCAAATCAGATCAAAGGAGATGATTGCTGAAAATATATAATTCATTCAAGAAACAAGAAGCTGAGTTGCACAGAATCACACTTACTAAGGGCTGCCTGTACTGTAACAGCCTCTGACTCCTGTGAGTTTTCACTCAATCCTACAGCATTCGCAGCTTTCACACGGAAGACGTACTGCTCTCCAGTTTCCAAACCATGAACAACAAATCTGGGTTAAAAAAATAGCATTACAGATTATTATTTTAGAGGAACCATTCTAAGCTATAACATGAAATTGTTGTAGCAACTAAAAAGCTCGGCTTCATGAGTGCTTCACAAAGGAAGAAAGTTCCATGAGGGAAGCTGTAATACAATGACATGCTGTACTATAATATGGGACACTGGAAAAAATGTCACTCATTAGATTGCTAATGCTGATCTGGCAGGTAGAGTAAGATAAAATATAATAGATTCCCTCTGAACTTTGGCTTGCTAAACTCTAATCTATTCTGGGAAGAGACTGTTTTTTGCCATACTTTCACACTCACTATCAAAATTGTTTTCAGTTTTGATCTGAGGTTCTAGGTAATTATTGTAATGGATAGAACAGTCAGAACTATCCTATTGTAGGATATGTTCATGTATAAAAAGATGAAATGCTTTTTGTTATTTTTATGCTGTCACAATCCCTCTGACCAAAAATCAGTCTCTACTTTTTCTTTGATCAAATTCCTTGACTACTTGAAAAAAGGATTCAGAAAAATACAAGGTCACTTAAAATTCATTAATAACTGAACAAAATACACTAAACAACATGATGTGCTTGTCCTAGAATATATAAACAACATCTAAACTTTGCACTTGGTGACTAATTCTAAAAAAAGTAAACATGATTGTCGCAGAGGAAATTTCTTGAAGGATGCCATGAAGTGTGATATTTTCAGGAAGGAGTCAGAAATCATCAGAAATACAGACAGGGTTAGTGTTATGACAAGGGAACTAGAAACAAGGGGTATTGGCCTTTATCCATAGATGCAGCAGATCAGGGAGCTCTGGCATTTCTGGAAAGGGACACCTGGATTTCTTGATTTCAAGAAACTGGATTTCAGTGGCGTCAGCAGCTAAAGCACTTTTCCCACAGTAGTTATAGCAGAAATGGCCTGACCTTTTGCCCTTTTGTCCATGGACTATGATAAAGCTTTTGAGTTCTCTCTTCTCATACACATGTGAATCAGATCTGTTTACCCCATATAACATGATTCATACTTTAAGAAAGGTATTTATTTTATGCTTACTCATGTCCAAGACACTCAGAATCTTGTCTCTAGAACCTGCTTTTATAACTTGAAGTCATGGAATAAAAAAAAGATGTTTCTCTTTGGAGAAAAACAAAAGAAAGGGAGGTGAAGAGAAAGTCTGCCATCTGCCCTACAATTTGAAAAGCTTAACTCTAAGAGTCTGCAGACTGGTTTTCTTCACATTCATTCAATATTCTCCTTCCATTATAACACCATGGCTTAGCATATAAATTGGCTTAAATCTATCCTACAATATTCAAACATCCCAAAAATACAGAAATCTTGTCAATACCTGTTATATTTAATAGGTTTATGGTTACTAGGTTCCCAGTGATTTGATCCCACCACAGAATAGTCAATGTAGTAGCCATATAAATCTTCTTCATGTTTTGGTTTATCCCATTGAACTACAACTGATGTCTTTGTATTCCTTGTGGCCACCACCTGACCAGGTGCAGATGGGACAACTAAGAAAAAGAGAAAAAACATGCTATCAGGAAACACATAAAAATAAAAGCAGTTTGAGATAGAGGAAACACTGTATATTTTGATCATATTGAATCACTAGAGCTATGACATTAATTTTGTTAATATTGTTATATGATACATATATTAGTACATTTCTTTCACGCTAAGTCTGGATACTGGATATATACATGTGTACAAATATATTTATTTTTCTATTTGTTTACTCAGAATACTCTAAGCTACGAGGCTCCTTACCAATCTGATTTTACAGAGGTTTTCTGAGAAGTCAATTAGAGAACATATTTTCAAATATCAGTGTGAATGAAGGCATACAGATATGAAAACGTTCACTTTCAGAAGTCCTCCCTCAAATAAGAGGTTGATGAACAGCTCATGTCCTTATAACACTACTGCATCAGTAAGATATGCACATAAACTAAACTATAGAGGTATATCACAGGTGTTAAGAAATGCTGTCTTCCAGTCAACTAACGACAATATTAATTTAGAAAATATGAGTTTTTCAGGAGAACTTTAAGCATATATTTGAATGCCAAGAATTTAACTAAACCTAGCTAGATGAATCCCCAGAAGCATAGGAACATTGGTTGGAAGAGATCTCTGGGATTATCTAGTTCATTTTATCACAGAGAGTGGGATTATGATCAGCACTAAACTAGATTGTCAGTTATGGGTTTGTCTGTCTTGAAAACTTCTGACAGTGGAGATTGCCCACCTTCCCTGCATAACCTCTTCCAGCACTTCACTTTTGCACCTCTTTTCTTAAATGAGTATGTCCAGCACAACTTAGTAAACTAAATTTTCAGCTGTTTCCTCTTTCTTTTGTCATCAGGCATTGCTGAGAACAGTTTGGCATCATCATCATCTTTGTAAGTCACCAAACTAAACAAGCCCATGTACCTCCACCTCCTTCAGAGGTCTCAATCTCTAAACCCCTGACCATCTTGGTTTTCATCCAGAGGACCTCTCCAACTCCTCCACAGCTATCCCTCTAGAATAAGAAAGCCAGAACTGGAACCAGTACTCCAGGACCAATCTCAGCAGCTTCCTTTGATCTGCTGCTACAGTTCTCCCAATGCAGCATAGTATGCAGTTCACTTTACATACAATGAAAGCTCACTGTTAGTTTATATTGATCTAAACACCTAAATGTGCATAAAGAGAATCAGAAATATTGAGATCTAAATAGAAGAAAAAAATCTTAGCAAGAACCAACACACAGTCTGTACACTAGGAAATATCAATCTGAGCTTTCATAATGTAAGAAATTAAGACAATGACTCAACCTAGCATGACAGATTAAGAGAGGCATCCAGGGCCTGTCTATTTAAGGCATTTTAGTTTCCTCAGAGTGATATATTGCAGAGAACTACAAGCAGCATGGAACAAAAGAAAGGTAGCAATTTTTTTTCACTTGATCTTTCAATATTAAAACAAAAATTAATACTTACACACTAGTGTACTTTTTGCAATAAATCTGTGAGAGCAAATGGATTCAGTTTGAGATGAGCATACCTACATCTAGTGCACTTGTGGATACCCACATGGGAACACCTAAATTTAGATTTTGATCTCAAACTGAATATTCTTTTACTACTCAATTCAGTTGCATAATTTTAAGCACCATTTTGGATGGCCTAGGATGCCCCATCCATTCTCCATTTTGTGCTGAGAAGCTAACCATAATTGCTGTATATTTATTGTCATCCCCATGAAGTTGTCTCACATACTCTCATGAATAGCGAATGACCCTACTTGAAGGCAACTAAAAGGAGCCATGTGTCTGGTGTATTTTAGCTCAGGTGGTAAGCTCCATCTCTGAAAATAGTCCTGCAGTTTCTCTTTTAAATAAATATTCTGCTTTGTGCTTTATTTAAAGCTGTGATTTATTCAGAATTATGTGCATTAACGCCTAAGGACTATCTTATTTTATGTACTAAGTGAAATAACTACAGTGCTTTTCTTCACTACCTTGGGAAATCTTGAATGGTTTAAATAATTCATATGCATTAATGAGACATCAAATCAAGAATATATAAAGGCAAAAAATTATTTTATTTTATCATGTATAGTTGCAGATCAAACTGAAGGTATGGATCATATTTTTTAAGAATGCTATATCAGATACTGTAAATATTTTTTATATTACTAGCAAGTGTCCTAGTAAGTTATGTGCACTTAACAGTAACACCTATCAATACATGGAACTGTTATATGTGACTTCTGCAAAACTGCAAAAGCAAAACAAGATGAATAGCCACTCCCTCCATTTTCATTTGTGTTTTTGAATGTGGCCCCAAGATAAACATTTCATTTCATTTGGAAAATTACCAATGAATATGCAGTTCTATCTTCCCCAGTTCCTGAAACTTACTCATCTGCATGCCACAGGAATTCTTCACCAGCAGTAATTTGTAACTTAGAATACTAAGAAAGAAATTAAAGTCTACCTTGTCTAGCTGAAACTGGTCGAACTTAGGTAGTATATAATTACTTGAGCCAAACAATATAATTATCTAAGTTAGCAATTAACCTACATTAGCCTATTGTTTTGAAAAGTCACATTAATAGAGCTCTGAAGAGTGAATCACTGAAAATAATTTAACTTTTTAATGATTACTGTTTTCAGTAAGGAGACTTGAGAACATTAGGAAAATTTTAGAAAATTTTTAAATTTAACATCTTGGTCTTTTTGAAATCCTTTACAGAACTGAACACAAATAAAGTTGATAGTTATATTAATCTAATTATAATGAGAATTTTCTATTTCCATATTGTAAAATATGTATTGTTTTTAATATTAATGTCTTACAATTAATGCCTTACCAACAGTATCTTGTGGTTGAATAGGTTCTGTGATTTCAGATGGATCACTGATGCCATGTTTGTTTGCTGACAACACTCGGAAAACATACGGTTTTCCTTCTGCAAGGTCAAACACTGCATAGCGAGGAGATTTTACTGCAACCTGTGCATTGACTCTTTGCCAACTTCCACTGCCAACCATGGACTAAAAAAAAATCATAAAAATCTGTGAATTATTTCTGTGAACTGTCAAAAAATTAACATATTGCTGTATTGCATCTCATCATGAATTTATTTAAGAGCTATGAGAGAAGGACACTCTCAAATGCCTCACTTAAACATATGCAAATTCCCATAGCTCATGCGTGCCACTACTCTTCAAAAAGGTCTGAATGCCTCACTGTCTCTCTGCTTGTCTCGACTTCAATACATGCACACTTGTACATACAGCCAGCCTTCAGTCAGGGCCATGACTGTCAACTGTGATTGATCCCAAAAGAATTACTCTCATTTCCTGCAAGACTCACTCGAACACCCAAAGGTTTGCTATCAAGCAAGCAAGTCCTAATCCAAATTCTGCAGAAAGGTTACTTTACTCACTACTTTATGTATACTGTTGAGTAACATCATGTCCTGAAAAGCATTTATCAAATGAAGTAATTACTTTTGAATATTCTCAATTCAGCAGCTGAGCTTATCATCACCACAACTGCACTTGGAGGAGAGCCAGCAAACCAGCGCTCTGAGACACGTCTGCTGTCCATTAGATTTCACACATAAACTGTTTAGCTAAAAATTAGTCATGGAATCTTTCAGAAATGTTAGTAAAACCCAAATCTCCAATAAACAGCTCAAAGAAAATTTCTTTGGTGCACAGAAAGGTGCATACAAATTGCATGTTTATAAAATTTTTGGAACAGAGAGTCTGGGAACCAAGACTGATAGACTGTGAAGTTCTTAGAAGGAGGAACAGTGTTTCACAGGTGCTTGGAAACTACCCTGTATATAATGAAGCCTACTATAGATAAATAATAAAAATGTAAATGGCTGGAGTCCATATATCAAAATCTTTTTCATAGATACTCAACCCACCTAGTGTTCTCAACAGAAAAAAGAAATATAACATTAATTTCCTTCATAATAAAGAGCTGGAAAATATGAAATAAACATTATTTTGCCATATATTTTACTTCTTCCCATAAAAAACTAAAAAAAAAAAAAATTAAGTATTGCATTTCATTTTCACAGAGGAAAGAATCAGCATCATGTTTTGATTTGCAGTTTGATTTATCTGCTAAACAATGATTTTAAGAGAACATGGCTCTTTATAACCTAGAAAACTCATTTCCATTTTGAGTTTCTTGAAGCCTTTACAAATAAATTTTTATTTTTCAGGACTAAGTCTTCTTTATTTGAAATAAAATAATTAGAAACTGTGCTTTTCTAAATTAACAGATGACTGTGGATAGCAAAAACCAAACATTCATCTATGAACTGACTAAGCTATTCATATATATTGTTTATATGCAAAAAGATTTTAGATTCAGGTATTAATTAGTATAACAAAAAGGTATTTCTGTAAAACAAGCAGATAATATACGATATTTTTAAATTCATATTTAGAATGAAATTCAGATAACCAAGTGTAGGTGTCCCCTCAATGGAAATCTGCCTGTGAACTTTTTATCTGGGCTATTTCTGCATATGCTGGAAATAACAAGCTATTTCCACGACATGAGCTGCTTCAAAATCCTGAAGTCAATATGCTTGACGTTTATAGATAAGAGCAGACATGTGTAACTGGGAACAAGTGCAAGGAAGACATGCTATTTTATTGCTAGAAATCAAAACCAGACACTTATTTCTATGGAAATTTTCCTTGCTTCTTTTGAATGTGAAAGGCAGAGTAGGAGAAATCATCACATGCTTGCTGGAAAACTTAACCAGTGACTGGTCTTCATTTTACACCAATTGGTTCAACATCCAACAGGTAATGGATGACAAAGATTGTAGAAATGGACTACAACGGTCTTTTGATGTGGAGATTTTTTATTTGTCTGAGAAGAAAAAAACAAGATGGGGTCTGCAGAAAGAGGAATGACGTGAACAGGATGGCTGGGAGAGGAACTGTGGAGGAATATGCAGAATCTGAGATGTAAGAAAACAACTTGCATAGTAAGGGCCTGAGAAAAGGCTGCCACAATAGTCAAGATGTAAATTGAATGCATGGCAGTTTTATGGACAGGTTTAGTGTTTGTGGATTGTTAAGAGGGAGCATATGGTAGAGGCATAATTCATAAAAGTATAGCTTGACATGTAAGAGTTTTAGAGGTCAGGTATGAGGCTCATTTTACCTACCACGAAAACTTTGTAACAAGCTGCTGTAACCCAACATAGTTTAGAAACCTGGCTCATGGACGGATTTATCTAAATTTTAATCAGGTGGGTGAAGAACAAGCCTCTCCTACTGTGATCATGAAAGTCCTCTTTCAATTCAAAGTGAGGATCAAACTAAGAATCACTTTTATTCCTTGGTCTACCACAGGACTACCAGAAACTTCCCTTTAATACAGATAGATTGAAAACTTACAGTCTTGCCTGTAGGAAACTTAAGATGTTTCTTTCCAATTTTTTTAAACTGCTAATTTACACAAGTAGTTTGTTCCCATTTTAGATACCAGGAAGCAAATAGCACAGGGGCATCTTTTTCCCCGGACCTTGAATTTCAATGCTCATTAAATCATGCAATAAGACATTTGATTATTCATGCTTGTCTAATATCCCATTTCCAAATCCTGGAAGACCACGGTTTTATTCTTCATTCTGCAGTTCTGAAATTGGGTTCAATGTAATTGCACACAGCAAAGAAGCACCTCACAGCAGAATGCCTGCTACAGTACCTTCTCAATGAAATAAGTCAATGGCTCCCTGCCACGGGGAACAGGTGGATCCCAGCTCAGTACAACATATGTTTTGCTGATTTCTGAAGCATGTACATTGGTGGGAGGGCCTGGTATCTGAACATGTCCTGTAAGAGTAATAAATGTAGAGAGTGTTAAACAGCAGTTGAACTCCCGGGGTCAGCACTCATGCTACAACTATCTTTCTGAACTTCCAACCTGCTATTCGAAACCTAAATGCTCTGCTGTTAGAGACTGTGATGTCATCTGTGCAGTTCACTTGCTCATTTCAATCAAATTTTGATAAATAAAATTTCAGGCTTAATAGCTAGTTACTCACTTTTTCAATAAAAGCTAAATATGCCTCCTGAAATATGTGCATTTGTCACACTTTTTTCTTTGATCACATCTGAATTACTGCAATCTGCTGGTAAAAAACCTTCTTATATGCAAAAATGAGATTTTTTGATCAAAAACAAACATCTAAAGAGTTATTATGATAAATTAGAATAGAAAAATATCTAGGAGTACAATAAGGAGAAAAACACCTTCAAAACAAAGAGGAAAGTAGAAAAAGGAGCAGAACCTATTAGCAACGTATCCTGTAATGTGATGGCATTACCAGCTGTAAAATCTGTGAATCAGAGATGTCACCAGCCCTCTGGTGACTCCAACAGGTAGTGTGGCCCGATCAAACTCTCCCCTCTCACTCTGCAGGGTTTCCAGGAATGTCAGACAGAACCTGCCTACCCTGGGCCAAGCTGAAGGAATTCTGCATGACCCTTTGTGGTCCAGCTCACCCACCGTCGTATGAGAAAAAGCCAGTTCCATAATCTGAGGAATTAGAATGGTGTAAAACAGCTCTAGATAGGAGAGGCTCACATCTATGAAGAACCACTGCGCAGGCGTAGCCCTGAAGAAGCTTCCTCTTGTTAATAGGTCAGAAAAAGCAACCCAACAGACACCTAAAAATATTTTATTGTTATGGCTTGTGATAGAGAAAGCAAAAAGCTTTGTTCTTTGACAGTACATTTTTCCACTTCTCAGGCTAGCAAAGCATATATCCTCTAAATGCTCAAGATTTGACACTAAAAAAAAGACCACAATGTTTCAATAATAACCTCTAAACCCTGGAAGTGACATTTTAACAGTTTATAAAGATCTGTAGAATGAACCATGCTCAAAATGTACACTGATGATATTTCATCATATACATTTCCCAAACAAAGCAGGGTTTTTTTTTAAAGCAAACTGACATATCCAATGAAAATGCTTTCTATATTTGATTTCCTACAACTGTATTTTTCCTTTTGGAAAAGCATATGAATCAGCTGAGTTTAAGACAAAATTACCAACATCCAGTCAAAAAAATTACAATAATCCTTCACAGTATAAAGTCAGAAGGTTTCCAGTTCGTTTCACATAACTAAATCTTAACATGTTGTCTTAGATCCTTGAAAAGAAACAAAGCTACCATACTTTGAAATTATATAACATGATGGTAGACACTGGTCTCAGAATGGAACATCATCCTGCATGAAAACCATTTGTGATATATGAGATCACTCTTTCAGAAACAGTCTCCAATCTTGCAGTTGGAAGTAATGACCTATATAAGCAGGAGTATTTGGATATTCATACTCCTTTATTAAATATAAACATTCATGTTCATAGAAATCCAAATATCATTATTTATACCTATGTCAGAGTGGCCATTTACGGCCTCTGACCGTTATCAGGTCATCCTGAGAGCAGGAGGACATTCTGAGAAGTTAAACAAGTAAGGAAATTATAATCTAATCATATAATTTGATTCTGAACCTATAATACCCATCTCAATTCATTTAGGGTACCATTGTAAAAATAGAGAAACTTCATCTGTTGTGTCCATGAACTGGGAAAACCACTTAATGTCTGATTGCCCTTCAAACTACACCTGTGCTCAGGTGGGTTCTCTTGTACTATGTTATTATTCGAGTTACAGCTCTATAACCTTTGTGGAACAGAGCAGATAGACTCTTTCTTTTTTGCCGAACTCTTATAGCTAACATTTTTGACAGTTTAAGTGTGAAGAAGATCATTATTCAAGCCTAAAGAACAAATCACCATAGAGGGAACAACGAATTTTATCTCAAAAGCTGGCAGTGATCTCTCCAGTTCTCCTGAGGAAAAATAATTAGTGTATAACCTTAATGTTAAGAACAAGCTCTGTGTTAAAATAGCTATATTAATTAAAGAATTCAGATGGATTGCATAAGTTTTTGTGAAAATTGAACTAACTTGGACAGATCATCAAAATCAGTCTAAAAGAACTATATTTAGCTCTCAGAAGTATAGGAAGAAGCAAAAGGTGGGCAATGAAACGCAATGTTCAGCCTTTTAAATTCAGTTTAGCACTAGTCAAAGCAAAAAGGTGAGGACATGCTGTCAAAACATAATAAAAGTTGTGCTGTTAAGAGTGTGATGTTCTCTGTCCTTCTAAACCTCACCTTTCACTTGTGTTCTCTCAGGTTTGCAAGCCAGGGTATTTATTAATATAAAGACTTCACTCACTAGATGGATTTCTTTCCAAGCTGTGTTTCTAATTATAATGCTAAATTCCTGGAGCATAAATAGATGGACTGAAATTGTAGAAATGCTACATACCTTCAAGGTCATCCTTACTGATCACAATCTTTCGCCCTTCATCCACGTGAATAGCTGTTAATAAAAATATTCAATTAGTTTCTCAAACTAGATCAGTATATTTCCAAATTCAAATTATTGTTCATCACCTGTACAAAAGCCTGTATACCTCCTTTTTTATAATGTCATTTTTAAATCTTTCCCCAGTTGGAGTCAACTCAAAGTTGTGCACTGGTTTGTTCACTTTCCATAGGAAAACAGAGCATGATAAGATGGTGCTATTTGAAGCTGTGCTAAAAAGCAAGAGTCATAGTCACAGTACATGGATTTGATTCTGGGGCAGATGAGTAAATAATTCTATCATGAACGGGACTTGTGTTATAGGAAGAGCAAAGCATACACACATAAATAAGGCATATATAATGGAAACATATATATATGCGTATTCAACTCAGATTTCACAGGCAACATTGGGGCAGTGTTCTGAATTCTTCATAACTACTTTAATTCCCCTCTGAGTAAAAGGAGCACACAAAACAGAAGGTGTGATATACAGAATCTGCACAGGGATTTAGGACAAGGCTAAATCAATAAAACTACTCCCCAGAGAAAGCCAGCTTACTCTATTCATGGAGGAGCTTCCATAAGGCTACTTTGCAGTCTGTAGCGAGATATTCAATCAAAGGAGGAAATAAACTCTACTCTCTAGGTTAACTAAGTAAACAAAATCTTAAATAAAATAAATTCAAAAAGAAAGATTAAATATTCAGCATCTGTTTAGCCTTGCATAACCTACTTTGCGTTCTCTCCAAGTCAACGGGGTCAAGCGCTGCAACTGGTTCCGAGGCTCGAGAAGGCCTGCTAATGCCAGCACTGTTCACTGCCCTCACACGGAATATGTAAGACCGTCCCTCATAAAGACCAGTCACAGGGTACTTGCAGATTTTTACAGGAGCATCATTGCACTGGACCCAGTTTTCCAAACCTACTTCACATCTTGGAATAGCAGAAGAGAGCATTTATCAGTACCATCTCACAATAAATATGCACCATCCTACACCATATAATTCATCTGCCCTAAGTTGAGGAACTAAATCATACACCTCATTAATGAAAGTCACACACTGTTTACACTATTCTCTGATCAGACCACTAGTTCCCACTCTGTTCATATTTTTCATAATGCAAAGGTCATTTTTCTTCCATGGTTTTTGTCCTTTTCAAATCTCTCTTCTTCCCTTCTGTTTGCTTCTCTTCCTTGTCGTATAAAGAATAAATTATTCACTTTTATTTTTAACATGCATCTCCACAGAACATGCTGAAATTTCAACATCCACCCAATCTTTTCTATCTCTTCCTAGTCATATTTTCAAGCAAATATCTTCATGCCAAAATGGCTGGGCCAAAGAATGTAGGAGTCACCAAGAAGCAGATTGATGTCCTCATATTGGCTTCTTTGTGTGTACATATATGGTTTATGTCCTACTACTATAAACCTTTGTGTAGAAGACTGTCTTTTGCCCTGACAGTACCAGCAAAAATAGTGTCATGATCAAGGGCAAGTAATCCAAGCAACATGTCAAAAGGCTCATCTGACTGGATTATACACAAAATAGGTGAAATATTCCTATTATCTATGCACTAGACAAATTGGATATAGATGGCAGAGTCCCTAGGTCTCAAGTTAATTTCCTCAGACTGACTGCCATTTATAAACCAACATTTTCCAGCAATTCCAGATGGTTACCACTGAACCAGACCAAATTACAGGGTAACAAATAGCAATGAGCTGCAAATGTTGCTTTTAAGTGAAGAGCAATATACAATATGAAATCATTTCAGCAATGTCTTTGCTGACTGACAGTTTCAGACATAAGGGTCAGATGTTCTGCTCTGGCTACAAGGGGCAAGCATCCACTTCAGTGGAAGAGACATGCAAAACAGCACTTGGATCCCCTCTTCCACAGCTGCCTGCACTGAGCTGAAACTCCAAAAAAGTGCAAAGTTGACTGAAGGAGAGAAGACTGCCATTCTGATTTAAACTACCAGCTCCCAGGAGCTCAGGCCTTGAGCTCCTGATATACTACGTTTAAGACAGAAATAAAAAGATAATGTAATAACTCCTAGATTTCAGCTTTTGCAGTATACAGATTAAAGAGACAATCTAATTCAAGATACCCATGGATTGTAGCTTCTATAAATTAAATACTGTCAAGGCTCATTCTCTGATTCGCCCACATCCATACTATTGAGCATTTTAAGTGTCTGATAAAATGTGTCTGCCTGCAAATGATTACTTGGAATGGCCTCCGGCCCCTGCTAACTCCCAGACTGTGCCCAGAATTGCCTGGGAAAGCATTAGATCATCTGGGCTAAAAGTTTGCCAGGGAACAATTTAGTAATTTAACACAGTGTGTAACTGAGTTCCTGTGCCAAGGGTCTGTAAAAATATATCTAAAGAACACATGCATTGAAGGATATAACAGTAATTCCTTTTCTCTACACATGTTTCTGGCATCTAACAAAATTAAAGAAATCCTAATGTTTACATACTTATCAACAAAATATCCAATGACTGGGCTCTCACTGGTTGTGTTCGGTGGTTTCCAGGTAACAATTACATAATCCCTGTTAGCATCATGGCATTTAACATCCATCGGTGCCCCTGGTGCTCCTGCAATCAATGCATCGGCATCTGGACCACAAATAAAAATAAATTGGTTTTGACCCTGACTCCTCTGAAATACATCATAAAGTCAAAGTGAAGACTGCCATTTCATTGTGCTATTTGTTTATATGAATGTAAACCCAAAGATTTCATCACATACCAGTTCACTGCAATAACAACTCAGGACCATAATGTCTATATATTCATATAGATAAAAATGTTCTGGGATATTTTTGAAGACAGAAAAGCTGTTTAGGCATGAAGCACATTACTTTTCATGAGAATTAAAAGCCTAACCCACCCATTTGTTTTTGATGCTCTGTCACACAGACAGCAATTGTTCGGGGTGTTACCAGTCAGACAAAGGTACACAGTAAAGAACATGTAGCTGAGGAAAATAAATCTCTTAAAGAACAAAAATTTTGCAAACTCCTGGAACATTTTTAAATGCCACTTTTTATTTATAGTCTGACAATACCAACAGGCATAAGTAATCAATGTTCCACTTTTAAGATACCCTTCTGTGGCCTCATTTTGAGAGATCTTAACTGATGTAGACCCACAACTTCTAATGAAATCTCCCAACAGGTTCTCTCCCTTCAAACAAAGGTTGCTATAACAAAAAAACACCCTGCATAGGTGTTTAAATTTATACGGTCTAATCACAACTGGTTGTGAAGTGGTTTGTGCTCAGTATCAGATCACAACCTACATGAAACAAGGCAAGAGAACATCCAGCAAAGAACACTAGAGAGTCCAGAGGACATAGCTCAAGGCCTGTGCATGCAAAGGGATCAAACACAGTATAAAATGGAGGTACCTAAAACTGACCCATCACTACAACGAAAACTTCTAAGAAAGTATTATATATTAGTGTGTCTTTTTTCATGTAGGTACTGTCTCTCTTAGAAGGCAACTTGGAAACAGAAAGCTTTAGCAAATTGTTTCCAATAAGTTCAGGGTGTCAAAGTGGCAAAGCTGATGAAGCCCTTGCACTAGTCCCATGAGATAGCTGGATCTCAAGCTTCTGAAAAAAACATTCTCGCCCCTCCAGCCCACACAAGTCTGGATGATACTTCTGCAAGACATGTATGTTCCAATACATTTCCAAGGAGAATAAGGTCTAAAATGAATACAGCTACTATGGTTTCAGTGGGCTGTTACAGTTTGACACCATCAAGTATGTTGTGCAATGTATTTCAAAGAGTGAAAGAACTGGTCAATGAGAGAGATTTTGATTTTTCAATGAAAAAAACATAAAAGTGAACACCAAGCTCTGCTCACAGCTCCACGTGGACGCACATTCTCACTTCACTGAGAACTATGCTTGCAAATGTGATGGAAAATTCTGACATTTATTATATTTTAATACATTTGCATCCTTTTATCTATGTCCCTTGTGAAACCTGCATTTCTCAGTGAGCTAATTTCTTACTTTGCTTCTTTTCTCTGATTGTTGACATCAGTATAACTAGCACAGTGGTGGGAATATTTCTTTTGCTTTCTCCTGCACATACCCTCAAGGCCAGGCACAGGATATGAAAATGTCCAACAAGACTCATTTCCATTTGCCAATCTCTAAAGCTAAAACCATCACAGTGAGCACTGACTATATGCAAAGATGTTTTAATTCCTACCAGGAAAGCAGATGGCAAAGAAAGAAAAAAGCTGTTTCTTCACAAGAATGGTTTTTCCAGTTCTTCAGGAAACAAAATGTCCTCAGGAGCATGTTCCTCTTGAAGCTCCCAATTCACATAAGGTGACTATTTTTCTCTAGTACAGACTACCATATACAAACAAAATTACTATAAAACACCACACGGTTGGATTTCTTTTTTACTTCAATCATTACATAGGATTGTTTAATAAAACCAATAACAATAACTTATATACTTCTCTTTTTCATTTCTCCTCAAGAAACAGATTAGAAGTTTACCTCTTACAAAAAGGTATGCACTGCATTCACTGATTCCACCTCTTGTAACCATGCGCAGGGTGTATAAACCTTCATCATCTTTGTTCAGATGAGTAAAGGAAAGAGCTGCCTGGCCTTCTCCAAAATACAGCTTTGTCCACTGGGAGTCCTTTATGAGCACATCTGGAAGAGAAGACCCATCAGACACATTATTATGTTGACAGAATAATGCAGGTCTCAACATTTATGACAGTTTTATTCAGTGGTAGTGCTTTGATCCTATGAAAATGCTACAGAGAGTAAGTTGCATCTCTCTAAACTTATCTGATCAGTGAACTTTAGAGAACATAAGGTAAAAGACTATGCTATGGAGTGCCAACAGCATAATTCCCATCACTATAATTTTTAATACACTGAGAGAGAAAAATTTTATCCAACTTTTAAAAAAATTACATGAAATCCTGCCATATCCTATAATGAATGCAGGGTGGAACTTTGTTTCATTTTTAATAAGTTTTCCTTCCTGTTCAGGTCAAGGGTCAGATTACTCAATTTCTTACTTCATATTTAAAAACTAGATTTCAGTTTGATCTGAGGACTGCTATAAATATACACCAAACTTAAATCTAGAAGGCATGCCTGTTGAGCAGTGAATAAAATTAAATTTAAATCTCTCAAAGGTGAGAGGTGGTGACCCATGATTAATACAAATTAATCTGATTGCTTAGTGAAACCAGAGCAAAATAATGAACAGGACATTTTATGCTAGCCAAGAGACTTTCTCATATCATCCTTTTTAATAACTGATTGGATTATTTTTGATTTTTAACTCCCTAAGACCTATTACATACTAATTTATTGTAATCAATGCAGCAGAACTGTATTTAAAAGAGCTGAATATCTATGAATATCTATTATTCTATTGCTTAAATACATTTTGGAGCAGACACTCAAACAATTGCAAAGGAATCAGTTTTCCCGCCTACCAGCTGAATTGCATAAGAAGGTATAAAAAATTACACATATTCAAATGATAAAGCATCTGGAAAACACACCACTAAAACTTACAGCAATAAGTTGCATAATCACCTAAGCGTGTAGTTGTTTTATGAGAAGCACACAAAGTAAATTCAATCACATTGCTTCCCATGAGATCCTTAATCATGAGATCCTTACCTAGAAAATCTGAGTGTCCTCTTTCTGTCATGCATGTCACAATGGTACTCAGACTTTGTGTAGAGAGACATGCAGTACTTTAAACTAAATCAGAAAATATCTTCCCCTAGAAAATTTAACCAGTGCTTGGGCTCTGTGGAAAATCCTGAAGAAAAAAACCTGAAAAGCCCCTTTGAAAAGTAGGTCACTTATTTAGACTCCAAGCTTGAGCAGAACATTAGCCACTCTGGTTTGAACATAAAGAAATTTTAAGCAAACCTGTAGTGTCTATTAAGTCCAGAGTAATCCATTTCCATGCATTATGTGTACCTGAGACCAGAAACTGAGGAGGCAGTTGTGTTTGGTAAGAGCAGAAAAACTTCTCTCCCTCACACAAGGCCAAAGACCCACCAGAACTCAGCAGATGCTCTTTTTTAAATGCAGACTGGATGAATGACTTTCTAGGCAAGACAATACAAGTAAATTTTGAAAGCCACAAACATATTTAGAAATTCTAATTGCAAAAGTATTCATACACCTGCCATCACAATAATATTACAAGTTCTCACTACTGCACTCAAATTCCCAGTTCATTCATGTGTTGTGCTCTGTTACTTCTCCCAGAATTTACCAAAGGACAAACCTGCACAAGATTAACCCTCAGAGGCAGTGGGTCTCAAGTCTCACATGCTGTTTTCAGCACATGAGATAACTTCCCTAATATATTATTCTGATGTAAATTCATACAAACAGTGGGGAACTATTATATACTGAAATTTCTTTTAATCATGTATTTTGTTCTTCTAAATTTTAGCTAAATTATTCCCTCCTTGATTTTTCCCTCTGAAGTCAATTATTTTATTCTAGATTACAGTAGAGATGTCTGAAGAATGCTGGTGCTTATAGCTTTATAGTGTTTATATTAGACTAGAGAGCAATAACAGAAAGTTCCTGCTACCAGCTGAATTCATATCCATATTAGATATGGGTTCCTGAAGTATTATTTTGATTTAGTTTCAGTATCTTAAATTGTTCTTCCAGTATCTTACATTGTTCTAAGTGGGCCATGAATAATAGACATCATATTCGTGTTTGCCAAATCCCAAATCACTTTAGAGCATTTGATTCAGCTGATTTATATGTCCCTAGGAGTCTAGTAGACATCTCCAATAAGGCTCACTACCATGAGACTTATTTATGCTAGATAAACACGTATTTCTCGTGTGTATAATTATTAGAAGTAAATCATACATATCCATCTCAGGGCTTTAGCTGCTATTATTTGATTAACACAAACTGGAAAATAGAGAAAAAATACTGCTTGTCTTAATGCAAGAGTAAAATTAAATGTTATCTCTCAAAAGAATGAAAATGTCTAAAGCACATCATGTTAAAAAAATTATTACCCTTCTCATTGCTTACAATTATGCATTGCCTCCAGCTCTCAAAAGACTCAACAAAGGGAACTGTAGCACATAACAAATGTTCACAGTGCATGAATTCTTGCTGTGTCTGGGAACAAGTTCTGCCAGTTGGTGCACCTGTAACACCTCTTGGAAATATTGTGATGCAAGTACATGCAATGAAGAGCAAAGCTAAGCTTGTCTGTAACACCTTATTTCATGTAACATACATAGAATAATGGGATGAAAGTCTATCTGACTCCCTGGAAAAACCTAATTGCTTTAAACAGAACAGACTTTCATCTCAAAGAATTATCTTGGCATTATGAAAGCACAAAGAGAAAGAGCCACAAGCTTTTGTTCACTTGTCCATAGTGCAAGAAAACTCATGTTCGAGGAAAAGTGGAACAATGTTGGGTATCCCTTGAAAATTAGCAGTTCCTCATAGCTGCAGTTTCAAACCCAAAATCTGAGAGGTTTGGCACCTTGAGAAACTGTGCCCGGTAGGAGGAAAAGTAAAGGTACCCTTGAAAATTATGGTTCATCTCAGAATCACACAAGCGATTATTTATAGTGATAAATATCCTAAAATGTACAGTGAAATCCCTGTACACTTCACTGGGAACAGAATCTGGATTCAAGGAGGAGCCTTAGATTTTAGGTTACTCATGACAAAAAAAAAAAAAACCAATCCATTTTTATTATTTCATATTTTTTATTTTACTAACCTCTAATAGTTCCATCACAATGAAGTATTCACAGTGATAGACAAATAAGAATGGAAGAGTAAGTAGCAGTTTGTTCCCTGAAGGATCAGATATGAATCTACCTAAAACTACGATTATGATGTACATGTAACAAAAGGCATAATGAGCAGCAACAAAAGCATTTTTTTTTTATTTTCCTAATCTTGAATTTTCTTGTCTTTTCTGGTCTTATTCATCTCACTGTCATTTCCTATTTTATTCATTACAGTCCAAAAAGCAGTCTTGGAAGTCTACCATTCTCAAATGTGGACCCATTGGGGAAAAGTCCCATAAATAACCAAGGCTTTCCTCAAATCCTCAGGCAGAACAAATACTTTAGAATCCTACACAGAGACTGTGGTTGGTGAAAAATCGTGAGCTAAGTCTAAGTAGCTAATTTTGTTTCAAAACCCATATTTGGTGCAGTGAACAAACACTACTCATGCAGGGTTTGTGTACCATCCACCCAAGTATATAATATGCTTAGTGATGTTATTTTCAGTACTTCCTGGTAAGACTGCTTCTACTTGGTATAACAGTTTTTCACTGTCAAAAGAGGCAAGGAAAGCAACCTACCAACATGGCACATAAACAGCAGAGCAAAGGCATGTGTATCAGGCCTGGTTCCTATAAGCATTTCCTACCTGTGCATTAATGTGATTTTAATTTAAAGCTCACAATTAGCAAGATGAAAGTGGAGACCTATGACCATACCTCAGTCCTTCAAACTTCAATTTACTATTCTGTGAGTACCCTTCAGCTCAGTGGTCACAATGTTCAACTATGAATCATGGTCAAATATGAGAACTGAGTTTGGATCTCCACCTAGTCAGTCAGTAAGTATTCTAACTATGGTGTTATTACATAACATGAGGTTACCTCCTGTTGCTGTAAAATGTGTGCTCAAGAAAATGCTGACCAGGTCACTTAATTGAGAATGCATATCTGTAAATTCTAGCTAGAGATATTTGTTTGCTTTGTTCCAAATTTAATTCTGAGAACACAATCTCCTAAGCTTGACATGTGTCCTCAGTGTCTCCTCCAGCATTTTCTAGGTAGCTTCCATTCAGTGTACTAACTTACCATCTCTATACCACTCAGCACGAGGTCGTAGTCTTTTAAGCTCTGGAGTGATCAACATAGAACACTTCAAGGTCAGTGTTTCACCTTCAGTTGCAAAGGTGACTCCGAACTTCTCCAGAAACTGGACATCAATGTGGGTGAAGCAAATTTCATATGACAGGGGCACTATGCATGAGAAAATGAAAACATTCTTGAGTACAAACAAATTGTACTTGGCACAAAGAGATTACTGTCTTATCTGAACAGGAGATAGAGCTTTCTGTATGCTTTTCTAGAAATTCAACTGGGAAAGCAAGAGCATCTTGCAACAGCTCCTAATGTAACTGAATGCTTAGAAAGCAAAGTCAGAAGAATCAAGTTGTATCCAGTTTTCTCATCTGTAAAACATTACTCTGATAAGAGTGCATAAATTATCTATGGAAATAAAAAAAAGGCTTACAGTGGAAGGGCATTATCCCAGCTGGATGAGGCTCTTCATCCTCTCTGAATCCTATAAATAAACATACAATAAACATTCAATGATATGAGCATTATATTTCTTTATTGTTTTAATTATGAAGTAGGACTTACTTCGCACAATCACAGCACAATTAGTTGATGCCTGACCGTGGACATTTGTTGCAACTGCTGAATAGGTAGCGGAATCATCAAAGTCAGCTCTGAAAAGGGGAAGTAGGAAAGCAGATGTCTCTTTAAGCAAATAAAAATTCTCTTAATGATTGATACTACAAGCCAAGATATGTCAACCTAAGGAAAGTGCATAAAGCTCTTTACTGGTAAGGAAAGTGTATAAAGCTCTTTGCTGGTGTCACACAGTACAAGACACTGATGAAAGACAATGAGAAAACCGCTACTGTTCTTAACTGCAGTTTTATCACAACTTAGTGTGCAGGCTGCATTAACTTGAGCAAACTGGAAATGACCTTTAGAGAATGATCAAAAGGCAATAGCTGGTGAATGCCAGACTGGCTATTCTCTTTCTGTATGTAACCTTCTTCCTTAATCTGTCTTGCCCTTCTGCCACATATTTTAAGAAAGACACATGGAAGAAAAGTACATGTGATGCTTGCAGAAATTACTCCTTCTATGGCTATTCCCAGCCAGCAGATGCTGGTATTTTTTGCCTCTCTCATATCTCTTAGTCCAGAGGAAATGATAAAATAACAGGAACACTGATCAAAATTGTTTATGTACATAAATGGTTTGGTTTGTTTTTCAGTGAGGAAAAAAATTATTGTGCAAGGACAATATAAACAAATACAAAGCAAAAAATAGTTGCATCATGTAAAATAGGACCCAGTGATGGATTGCCTTACTTACTAAACCTTTACTTGAAAAAGAAGTTACTCTAGCAGATATATGGCCAGATGTCAAGATACAAGCACAAACTTTGATGCCACAGTTCTTTTTTTATTTAAAATGGAGTCTATCAGGAATAGTTCATTTAGCAGTATATATAATGGAGGTCACTCAAAAATTTTCAGTTATGAGATACAACTTGTGCATGCATGCACTTAGTTTCCCCTCAGAAAAACAAATGTATGTCTTCATGGCAACTTCCAGATGAAAGCGAAGAAATTCTGGTTGCCTCTGTCATATCCCCCCAGTGTGGAAGAAGGAATATGCAAAGGTATTTTATGTAAATTGTATAATAGGATGTCAATTTTAGAGTACGTAGCACTTGTCACAGGTCCATCAGACACCAATATATGCATTCTTGCATATATTCTGTACAGGATCATATCATAAAATGTTACTATGTAGTGGGATGGCTTAAACACGATTTGAAGAAAGTTCTATTAAATTGAGTTTTATCTCTCTGAATTTAAAGGTCCAAGAGCTCCTCCTCAAGGCAACCCTTCAACCACATATTTCACAAAACAAAGCAATAAAATAAAAAGTTTATCACACAATTAATTAACAAAGCCATAGCAGTTAGTCCTAAGACTAGTCCACATAACCAAAAAGTCTGCAGCTGTGTAGGAATCCATAATACAGTCTGGACAATCATAGTTAGTCTGAAAATCAATTTAAAAGAATCAAAATCACAGATTCATAAAATCATTAAGATTGGAAAAGATATCTAAGGTCATCAAGTCCAACCTTCAACTTAGCACTATGACCATGTTAGACCACTAAACCATGTCCTCATGAGCCATAGCTACATAGTTTTTGAACACGTAATAGGGATGATGACTCCATCACTTCCCAAGGGATACCTCTTCCACCTTTGACAGCCCTCTTGGTGAAGAAACTTTTTCTAGTATCTGAACTAAACCTTCTCTGGTGCAACCTGAGGCCATTTCCCCTCATCCCTGTCACTTGTTACTTGGGAGAAGAGGTCGAACCCCACCTGGCTACAACCTCCTTTTGGGTAGTTGTAGAGAGCAATGAGATCTCCCCTGAGCCTCCTTTTCTCCAGGCTAAACAGCTCCCTCAGCTCCTCCTCATCAGACCTGGGCTCCAGATTCTTCACCAGCTCTGTTGCCCTTCTCTGGACATGCTCCAGCATCTCAATGTCTTTCTTGTAGTGAGGGGTCCAGAACCGGACAGAGGTTTCAAGGTGCAGCATTACAGTGCTGAGTCCAGGATGCCTTTGGCCTTCTTGGCCACCTGGGCACACTGCTGGCTCATGTTCAGCTGGCTGTCAACCAGGTCTCCCAGGCCCTTTTGTGATGGGCAGCTTTCCAGACATTCTGCCCTCGGCCTGTGGCACTGCCCAGGGTTGTTGTGACCCAGTACAGAAATCTGGTACTTGGTCTTGTCGAACCTCACACAATTGGTCTTGACCCACCAATCCAGCCTGTCCAGATCCCTCTGCAGATCCTTTCTACTCTTCACCACCTGACTTGGTGTCATCTATGAATGGACTAAGGGTCCACTTAACCCCCTCATCCAGTCCCCAGTATTGAGCCCTGGGGAGCCACATTGCCAGCTGCCAGTTGTATGTAACATTCAGAACTACTCTCTGGGTTAGATGTTATTTAACTCTTTGTTTATTTGTTTGTTTTCATGAAGGATTTCTTAAAAATTACAATACCTATGCACAGATCTATATAAAGTTTAACAGATTCTGGACTCATTTGAAAGCTGTCAGACTTGACAACACTTCCTTGCACTATCTTTTTTAAAAAGAACATTTTTTTTCTATCCCAGTTTCATGCTATTTAACACTTGTGTGAAAAAAACACCTAAAGACAACGTAAAAGTGCAGCACAGGCTTTTTTCCTAAGGCATGTTATATTGTCTCTATACTGAAATGTACATAGTTCATGAATTTATATCACCCCGGTACAGTGTTGTGTTATAATATTACCAGTTAACAACAAACAAAGTGGCTCAAAAATTTCTCACAAGCAGGGCATTGCAGAATTAACTGTTCTTGAACTGTAAGGCATTCTCATCATTCTGCATTATATCCCTAATTTAAGGATATATATATAGAATATACTGTAAATAGTGTATAAATATACTATATAGTACTTAGTATATTAAATAGCATAAATTACGTATTAGCAAATCAAACAGCATTAGATCATTCATCCCCAGAAACTGGATCTTGGTCGTGCTAGTGTTGATGTATTAGAACAGCCCTTGGCATGCCTTGGTGTGCTCCAGCTCGCCAAAAGGATTCCCACACACAGATCAGGAGATAGCAAGGGAAGTTTTCCAGAAAGCGGTCTGGATGTCTGACAGCCTTGTTCTGAAGGATGAGAGAATTAGTCTATCCCATGCCAGGAGGTCACTGCGGCAGAGGATGTCTTTAATTTGCTCTGTCAGGTGGAGCCCAGGAGTGGATTCCCTAGGCACTGGTGGCAGGTATATGCCATAGCATGCCCTGCAGGCCTTGTCCCCAGATACATGCCCTATAAGGGCTTCCTGCCCTTCAATCCACTCACCATCCTGCTAAAGACCTTCCGAGGTGCACAGTGTCTTCCTACCATCTACATGTTCAGGTTTCTCCTGGATGAGCTAGACCCTCCAGGAGGATGGTGCACACTTGCACCTGGCAATGTATTGCTGGGGGAGCAATGCTGTGTTTGCTGATGAGGTGCTGATCCGTCCCATGATTTAGACAGCATACAGCACGCATGTCATAACTGAGTGATGAACATTACACCATCATTGCTGTATTAGGCCATTCCCTCACATAAACAAAGCATTCGCTTCTGTCAAATCCAAATTAACTGCTCTTTAACATTTTATTGTTGCTATAGCGTGTTGACAACAAAGATAAAAAATCAGCATAGCTTGACTGAGGTTAACACTGATTAAATCTCACTTTAAACCAGTCATCATCTGCTGTCAGTGTTGTTTTACACAGGATTTAGGATCTAAAGAACAATTTATTGTTAAACAAAAGGTGGCATAAAAATAATCCAGAAACTACAGAAATATATATTATGAACTAACATGAGGTCCCAGACTGTGTTAGACCACTCAGTGTCAGAAATTTAAAAGTGTAATAACTAAAAAGTTGTGTCCCTAAAATGAAAAAGCAGAATGGCAGACACCTGATTAACTTTTCAAATGTATATATATCTGTGCTCATCTCAGTCCTCTCCCCATATTTTTGCTCTCATAAGGAAACCAGAAACACATCTCGAGAGCTTTCTGTTTGTGATGGTGTCCTAGGTAAAGAAAACAGAATATGACCTTAAATGTCTCTAGAACAGACAGGAGATTCACAAAAAGGTTATATGTCCAGCCCAAAGAACCTCAGTATCTGAAATTATTTGACGGAAGTTACTGACAGAATTATAATTTTCTCAGAGAGAAAAAAAGAAAGAAGTTACTGACCAAGTATCTGACCACACTTCAACATCACCCTTTGGTTTTTATGAAAAGAAATGAGATACTGACAGCTATTATGAACACACAGGCCAAGCATTTTCTGCTATTTAAGAGTTCATAACAACTCTACTCATTTTTTTGGAGGTTACTGCTTTTAAAGCAAGTTACAATTCCTTGTTATGATCACTCACCTGACATTCCAGGAAAGAAATAAAACATCTTAGATTGACTAGTATTCATTGAAATGCCTTTAAATCTTATACTGGAAGTGTAGGGGAATTGTGGGTAAGAGGTGGATAGCACTTTTGTTTCATATCCCCTCTGAAGAAAGTTGTACAAGATAGCAAGTTACATAAGGTTCTGATTTTCCTTTTGTGCCAGATAATGCTCAAATTGAGGATTATTCTGGAAATTATCTTTCTCCCTGTATGCTAAAACCCCTAGATCTCCTAAATTGCACTGTAAAGTGCATTAAGTCAAGTTAGAAACCACATCTGGAGTACCCAGGAGGCAAGGTGTGGTCTCTCTAACGGTTACTCCTGCATCATGATGGAGAACGTGTTTTCCAACCTTTACAAAGGTCAGATAAAATATGCATAGAGTACATTTAGATAACATGAAGTGTGAGTGCAGAGCTCTATCTGTCCCAAGGTGCTAATACTTTTTGTGAAAATTAAATTGCTCTGAATCCACACGAGGTTCTGAAGTGCTAATGTTTGTGCGAGGAATATTCCCCAGGCAGATACATCTATTTAAAATGCATATATTCATCCATCTGCCTAGTGTAGATTTAAACACAGAAGCTAAGAGTGAAATAGCATTTTTGTCTGAATTAGAACACAATCCAGTGCATGTCGAGAACAGGAGGCAGTAGGTAGTAAATTGCAGAGTTAAAAATGCTTCCTTTGAATCTAAATGACAGAATTTTCAGTGTTAAGGCTATATGACATCAAAGTGTTGAAATACTCTACAGAATTGCCATCTCATGTGCTGGTACTCCAGTCAGACTTAACCTGACCCATTCTTTTCGTTTGGATTTTGTATTTGGGGAAAAGGGGACCTCCATTATGAGGCAGCCACTTCCTCAAGCTCCCAACTACTGTAGCTCATAGGGGACAGTGACTGACAGGTCAGCAGGTCACAGACCATTTTATCTGGGGGCTGTGCATTTCAGCAAGGAACGAGCAGTACACCATTCCTGCTGCTTATGCACTCACTGGTGCTGCATACCTGCAAGACCCTTGGAGGTGCAGTCTATCACCCACCATCCCTGCACAGCTCAGGGCTCTGAGCCACGCCGGGGCACTGCCTTTGCCGCAGCGCCCCAGCCCCGCTCTGCCTGCACCGCGCTCTCTCCCGCTCCTCATTAAATCATCCCAAACCTTTTGTGCCTAATCAAACTAAAATAGCACTGTACTGACCGCACGGTGTCATTTGTTAAATGAGAATAGTTAGAAGAGAAGGTTCATTCAATTTTTAAGCTTTTCTTTTTGAGGCAGTGCTGGTGGTGCTGAGGAGTGGAGTGCGAGGGCTGGCTGTGCCTGCTGGCAGCAGGTGTTACACTGCACTCTGCTGGCTCCACCACACACTTCTGCCCATGCAGCCGAAAAACCTTTTTTGCTGCAATTATATGCGCTTTTGAAGTCGTGACTTTATTAAAGAGGAAAGGGAGACAGCCCTAATAAAAGACAAAATCTTGCCAAACCTTGAGCCCTGTGCATATGAGACTGAAGTCACATCACTTCCCTGCTCCTTTTGCCGTCCAGTTCAGCTCACCCTCCTGCTCCCGGAGGGGTGGGCGTCGGGAATACCTGCAGGCTGGGGCAGACAGCTGTCCCCTCTGTGCCAGTCAACACAGCAGGGAACAGCCGTAGTCATTCACAGTCGAATAAAGCTAATTGCATCATTTAAGAAGATATAAGAGTAAACAAAGAAACAAAAAATCCCAAACCTGTTCTAAGCAAGTATCAGCAACTAAGAACTTTAAAATGTTATGATTTTTAATTATTAAGATACACACTAAGGCAGAAAATGTTTTTGAGCAATGTCACAAAGCAATGAGTCACCCTCATCTTGATTACTACAGTATTATGTACCACTCCATAGTTAAATTATGTGGGATATTTTATACTTTTATATTTTATAAATATTTTATATTTATATTATAAACAAACCCTCAAATTCTCAGACAATCTCCTCCTAGTCACCCATCAGATGTGAGAAGAAATATGGGATGAACTACTACTGCAATGCATATAATTTCTTCTATAATTATGCAATGTGCAAAAAAGAGAATTAAAACTCCAAACACCATTTCTTTCCTGTTCAAGAGAGATCTTGAGCAAAAGATCCCCTTTGAACATGTCTAAAAGGAGCAAAAAAGAGACACTGTATGATAATAATAGTACTGAATGCATGCAGAAAATGTGTTAAATTAAGCACAGAGCAGCATCAGAATATGAGACAGAGAAATGAAAATCATCTGGTTACTGTATAGGCTTATGGGCCCTGGAGGAGAGCAAACAGTGGAGGATGAAATTGTGTCCTGTTACTACTTTAAGACAACGAGGTGACGTTAAGGTTTCAGTGCCTCAAGAATGTTTCCACTGGGATCAGGGAATACTCTTAGGAATAAATATCACACTTGCATAAGAAGGAAAAAGTTCACTCCCTGAGGTTTGCTGAAGTGATAGAAAGGTAGCCAAGAAATTCCAAAGCCTTTCTGAGCGGCTGCGGATCAGATGACATGCAGCTCAGCACTTTAGTATGAACAGCTGAGAAGAGCACAGAAGTGGATAGAAAGAAAATCCCAATGGTTCCACCTCCCAGAAAACTAAATTATTCATAAAATACAAAATATAAGTGCACAAAGATACATATGGAAGGTCCAGAGTTAATTAATACAGGTTTGTATAAAAGCATTAATAATTTATGTTTTTAATTGCTACCAATATCTGTTGTTTCCAATACAATATATCCTTAATGTTAATTATCCACTAACAAAATGTTCTTATCTTTCCTGCATGTTTATTTTCTGTCTTTTTGGAACAGAAAATGCAGCTGATGGTCAAGTTTTGAAATAAATTAGAAATAAATAAAAAAAATTTACATTAGACATTTTAATTTAATAAATTCTATAAATCATAACAATCCTCCACTATTATTTTAAGTGGAGAAGCGAAACCTGTGGGTGAGCAGCCAGGAATCTTTAGGTGGCAAAAAGACCACACTGCCTGACAAAATGAAAGAGAAATGGAGCAACAGTCTCCAAAGATGGCAGCTGGGTTGAATGTGAGGGAATCTGCATGAATACATACAGGTCTGGGACTAGTAAGCAGGGGGTGATGATGGGTGGGTGTGAGAACCTGAGGAGGTGCCAATAAATGATTCTGTGGTATGTCTGAACATGTCTGAAATACGGCTGAGTCTGAACACTTCCAAAGCTGGTTGTGGATGGTGTCTACATGACTGATAACTAACAGAGAAAAGAGAAAAAAAAACATCAAGGGGATAGAAGCCATTAGTACTCTTCAGCCTGATGGTTACAGATGCTCAAAAAGCGTCATCAGCACTGATTCTCATTTCTTCTAAAAGCTATTTACTTCCAAAATGTCACAAAGGAACCTACCTACTACATAACTGGCATGTGGACTCACCAAGCAATTCTTCATGGATGTTAACAAAGGGGCATAAACAGTCACAGTCACTCAACATCAGGAAATGACCAAAGCTTCATCTCCTGATTGGCACTCACACACATCCAGACAAAGGAGAGCATTTTCCATTTTCCCTGCTGAAAGGAAGAGGATTGCAAGAGGACAACCTGTTTTTATCTTCTAACCTCCTGGTTTTAAAAAAAAAAAAAAGTTATGACTGGTGGGAAGAATCATCAGTGTTGGCGCATTTCATGTATACACAGAGCAGTTAGTAAGTTATCCATGGCCTAGGGGTAGAAGACTGAGTATCTCAGAAGAATTCCTTAGGAAGCAACAGAGTGATTCTTGCTGCCAGGTTCTGTACAGGGATATGTTTCTTCCATCCTGAGCTATGAAAAGGTTGACAGTTGGGGTGGATTTGGCTGCAGGATGACAAAGGCAAGTAGTCTCTCCCAAAAGCAGAAGGAATGATGCACTTATTTTCTGTACTAATGCCACAAGGTTGTAGTCATGGCTGCTTCCACTGCTGACAGATGGAGGCAGGGTAGAAGATTAAATGTTTGGCCAGCCAAGTGTTAGCCACAAATATTCCAGCTGTTTCAGCACAGCTGATGCTCATGTTCTGGAGAAATTAAAAGGAGGTGTTTCTGTCTCTTCTCTAGATAATAATTTTCTTTTAAAATACCACAGTAATGTCCTCATTTTTCTTTGGGCTTTTATATTTTTTAAAAATGCTTGCACCAAGTCACATGTAACATGCAGTATTTCAATTGCTTATGAAAGCATGGGATTAGTTTTGGGAAGCTGTTCTACTCAGGCATGTTCTATATCACAAGGTTAACATTTTAAAAAAATAAAATTAATTCAATTATAACCTTTAAAAAAATAATTTATACTTCCTTAGTTTTTGAAAGGGAAAAAAAAAGAGAGAGAAAAAAAAAAGAGATCAAAGAGTAAACAGAACCTAACACATACTAAAACAAATACAAATGTGTATCCCTGTCCTGAGCAGCTATAATTTTGTTTACCTTGAAAAGCTTCATAATGACAAGAACATAAAATTTTTCACCTCAAATGATGAGAAGATATAATTCTAATAAAAAAGGAACTGTCATTCTTTCAGCTCTTTGCCTCTTCTTTTGTATCTTCTAGATTGCTGGAGTTAATGAATACAAATATCTAATTTTTCATTTAATTTTCATTATCTAATATTCAGCTACTCAGTGAACCTTCTCTAGTCTAAATATGAGCATCAACAGAGAAGTATGCTGACTTTAACAATTCTCTTTCAGCTTTTGTGTGAATTTTTAATTGTATTTGATATAAAATACTTTGTGTAGAATATAAAGAAACTGCTGTATCTCCAGAAAGATTTACCTGTTTATATGCAAGACATGTACTCCATATTTGCTTTCAATTCTGTACTTTGTTGGGTCACTTGCAGGGGTAATCATCTCCTCATTTTTGTACCTGACAATCATGAAAAAAATAAAACTCATAAATATTAGCAACTATTCACTCCATTCATTTCATAGATCTTTGGATCCAGATATCATTTACTATCATCTGAACCCTCTCTGTGAATCTTCTCTACTTGCACAGGATGCAAGTAGAGGATGTATGGATAGACATAGTAGGCCAAGAAGGCAAAGGAGGACCATCATTGCAGCAAGGAAATGGAAAAAAAGAGATGTGCACCCAACCTAGAAGAGCAGGCAGAGAAGTAGTGAGAATAAGGCATGTGACTTGAACCTTCAAGTCCACTAGTCCTGACACAAGATGGGAAGCAAACTTTATCTTGGACCACAGTAAAACACGTCAACATAAATCAGGGAAGCAGCAACAGAACTGTGCTTCATGTTAGGTCATCACAGTTCAGCCTGAGGCTCTCAGTTACGTAGGACAGCACTTGTCTGAAGAGGAGGGCAGCTGCAAGGATATTACCTTTATGTCCTCCTCAACAGAAGATAACACAGAGTGACCATAGATACAGCTCATGACAACAATGGTGCTGTGCACATTTATCCAGGCTTAGCAAGTAGCCTGTGATCTCTGTGTATTCTGCCATTTGCTGCTTCATCATCAGGGAACTCTATGGCCAGAAAGACTGGAATGCCTTCCACTGTCTGCCTTCTGAAATACTTGAGTTTGCTTCTCACATTGCACAGGGCCATTCAGCAAGTTGTTCTTCCAATCCTTCATATGCAGTATCAACTGCCATGATCCAGCACATCTACGAGGATTATAAAAGGGATTTAACATAGCCATTATGTATGTGACACTTATCAGTTATGGCATAACTTTCAAATGAAAAAAGCTTAACAACATTTTTAGAGGGCTAGGAAAGGCCAGTCTCCTACCATTGTACAACAGGGGTTGGAAATCCTTGTACAGTGAAGCAAAGGCTTACAGACATCTTTTCCCAGACGGTGTGAGACCTCAGACGTACTAGAATTTCAGGAGCTCGACTTATACTTTCTTCAATAATATGTCTTTCCAGTGCCATATTTTCTTCTACCTATTAAGCACAGGAAAATAAAAGAAGCATCTGTCACCAGATTCACATGGGACAGATGATCTAATCTTAAAAAAGATGTGAAATCACTACTCGCATTTGAAGGACAAGCCTAAATTTCAGCATATCTTGTAATTCTGTTTGGATAGGAACAAAAAGATTCAGTAAGTACCATCCTTTGCACAGCAAGTCTATCCAGATGTTCTCTAGCACGGTGTCTGGCTGTGTGAATCTCTTTTTCCAAAGCAGACAACTCACTGGCAAAACGGATTCTTTTCTCATCACTTGAATGAGACTTTTGCTCATGACTCCTGTAGAAGAAGAAAAAAATGTAACCAATATGAAGCTTTAAATTTGTCACTCATATATATGAGGCAACTGAGGGCTCTGAAACCATATCAGCAGGATTTAGGAATTATTCTTAGTCTATCCATATCTGTGTACCCTAATAATGAGTATGTAAAATTAATATGAATTTTCTTCATTTTCTTTCTGCCTGTATTTGTGGTGCCAGAGCTACAGATCTTGAAAGTTGCTGTGGTCACATGGACATGGCACCCCCCAGTCTTAGTCATCTGGTAATAGAGATCAAGAACCTGTCTGGCCTCTTTCTGACCCCTAATTTTCCTTCTCTCAGACACAAGAGGGCAGAGGAGTGAACGCATCTTCTGTGCCAGTTTGCACCTGGTAAAAGTTGTGCCTTGCTTACGTTGTACCCAGAGCCTTAGAACCTGGGAGCTCTGCTAGCAACATGGGCTGTACCAGCTGGCCTCACCTGAAAGATACAGATCAAGCCTTTCAGAAGTATTTGATGAACTGCTTCATGCAAAAAAAAGATGTCCTTGGGCAAGGATGAGCAAGAAGTACTATAGAAACTACCAGGAAAGTACAACATTTGAAAAAAATGGTGGATTGTTCCCTGAAAATCTAACTCCATAGAGTTTTTAGAATTCCTAAAAAAACTCCAACTCATAAATGATTTTAGGAGGAGCTAGCCTCAACCTCCTTCACTCATGCTGATTCAGTAAACAACCTGTGCTATTCTTTTCCTTCCAAAGAGGACAAAAGAAGTTATTGAATATCAGATATTTCTAACATGTCTGTTAACTTAGTCCACATATGGCAAGACTCTGAAAGCATAACCTAAATAAGAAAACCTCCATGAAATTCAGTGAACAGTAGATCAAGACATTATTTGCCTGGTATTTAAAAACTATTTCTTTGTACCATTTTAAGACACTTTAAATACCAGCCTTGTTGTGCCATGGTTTGGGGTTTTTTTATAATATTGATGAAATTTTAAAAAGTTATTAAAAAGTTAAAGTATACAAAATCATTTAATGTTCTGAGAACATTCTGGTTTGAGGTTATATATTTCAAAAAAAATCAACTAGAACCATATGGACATATAATTTTCATTACACATTTTCTACAAATAAGGCAGAAGTCCCTCTTATAGTATAAATTCTCTGTGTCTTTGATGCAGTCGCTGTAGAGCACAGCAGAGCAGAAACAGTCAAATTCACTAAAAGGAATATTGTCGTCAGCACATTTCCTATGGGATTTCATATCAAGGCTGTAACTGAGATGTGACAGTAAAACCCTTTGATATTAAGGAAAGAACTCAAAAAATTTCTATTGATTCAAATTAGAAATTTAGGAATACTGGAGTAGCTCCATTCAAAATGAGTTTTGGATACCAGGTGGACTCTAATTTATTTTCATTTTAAAGCTGTTTTCAAGGGTCAGAGTGGGGACTAGGGAAACAACTCTGGGTTGAAATACGAGATTGAAAGTGGCACTCGGTCATTTAGTGTTCCAGCCAAAATAGATTAGTGAAGAACCGTGATAGAGAAGCCTCCAGTCCCATCAGCTGTGAAAAGAGCTCTGGCAAAAGAGATACTAAATGGGACCAGAGCCACTACACAGGTCTGACTGGACCAACAGACCTTTACCTTTTCCTGGATTCTTGCATTGCTTCATGTGCCAAAGTGCGTGCCCTCCTGGCACAGAGTCTACATGTTGTTTTGCCCAAGCCAGATGATTCATAATAAGCAGCCTGCCTGGAAGCAGCCCTTCAAATGTAAAAGACATTGTTATAACTCAGCAATTCAGGTAAAACATGAATTCACACAAGTCCAAGAAATTACTTTGAGCTGAATACAGTGGCTGAGCACTGATCAGTAAGAAACCTTTGCATCTTCACTGACTGCACTAGGTGCTGATTTTCAGTATTCCTTCAAGGGCTTAATGCCCATCATCTGTCACATAGGATCATTCATTCATTCTGTTAAATTTATACATGTCTCAATCTTCAATAATTCAGGTGCTATAATAGCACCTCAGTGGGCCATGAGAGTACCAACCTAATACACTAATCACAAAGAATCCCCATAGCATTGTCTAAGTATTCCTGTCTTTCTATACTTCACAGAACCTTTTCCATAAACGCTTCTCTTTCATGGGGGAAACTGGACAAGCTAGACAGGTAGGTAGTCATCCTAATTACTAAGGGAGAACAGTGATTCTGAACAACCAAGATACAAAGTTCTAGATTTTGAGTTACAAAGAATGTGCATTTAATGGTTAAAACTTTAAGAATTTACATGAGAAAGGTTAAGCCTTCATCTAACTTTAAAAAAGGAAACTGAATAACAAAAACTACAATAGGAATAGCTGACTTCAGGAGAAGGAGTATCATCATGTCATATGGAAGAATGGATTAAAAAAATGTTTCTGTGATTTACAATAAATTTCATGCCAATTTTTTTTAAGTCAGAGTTTCAATTTTAGGAAGAATTTTCAATTTGAAGGTAGCAAACAGGAGAGATCCTAAGCTAAAAGGTCTGTGTAAGTTTGTTGCACATCACTAGAAAGTTTAGCTGTGTTGATGGCAGATTCTAGACAATGAGCATCCTAATGGAAGGAACTGGAAAACTACCATTCCAAATAAATCACAGTTTTTGTGGGTGAAGGGCAAGGTAAGTATCTTTATTCTAAGAACTGACTACCCAAATTAAGAACCTGTTTATGCTCAAATTCATGGCACTTACTTTCTTGCTGCATATTCCTCAAGTACATATCTTGTCTGAATGTTGCGATAGGACTGATCGAAGTGCTTGTGCCTCCTCTGGTAAAATGGCACTGCTACTGAAGACATGCTTCTGTTTGTAACAACCAGCAATTCCTGCAGGGAGTGAAATTAGCCACATATTTAGCCATACACACATTTAGCCATGTATTTCAGACACTTTGATTTGATATTTTTTGATATGTAGACATAAGTGTGAACATGTACCAATGTATAAAATTGCATCAATTTGTGACAAATAGAGCCATCAATGACATACATTGGTGCTTCAAGCTGTAACTTATCAGTCATATGGTGTGAGCAATGGAATCATAGATGATATTTTGTCAGATTGTTTTTCCCCTTCTTTGCAGATGTCATTTAACGCCTACACAGAAATTTCCGGGGATGGAAATTTGACAGGTTTTTGGGCATTGGTTAGGCATTTCAGTTCTCTGCTCTTCAAACATTTCACTTTTTCCATTGTTGCAAGTTATGCTTACAATCTCTTGTCCAATTCACCATGACAACAAAAATAGATTGCATTTGCCCATTTTTGCAGCAGCCTGTTGAAGATTTTTTTTATATATCTCATCTCTCTTGTCTAAATTCAACAAAGATGGCTCATGCAATCTTTTCTCGAGTTATTTTTCCTGGACTACAAATCATTCTGGCTGCCTTCTTGTGGACTTTCTTCAAAGTTGGATCAATATTTGGACAGAAGGTTTTCAGAAATATTCAGGCTGTTCCTAAGAATTAATGTGGGTGGGAAGAGTATGTTTCCCACTGAGTTAGAGTTAAGCAGATTCCCAACTACGCCATTAAAAGAACACAGAGGTACCTGCATCCTTTTGTGCTCATTAGAAACATAATGAAAACTTCTTGCAAAAGTGGGGAATGTCACCAGCCATATCCTGAGTACATGCCAACTTGTGTAACTACAGTCTGACTTGGATACGTGGATCTTTACTCCTGGGCCATTTGGTCCAAACAGCAGTGAGGTATCCCAACTGAACAGCCAATGCCTTCCCCATGAGGCAGCTACACTTCAGTGACAATGGAAGCAAGTTCCTACTAGATTTAGTCAGGCAAATTACTGCAGTAACATCTAACTTCCTACTAAAACGTAAGGGGAGCATCACTGCTGTTATGCTCCTGTAGGTGCAGGCTGCCAGTTCTGCTCCAGCAGCCAGGGCACAGGTGGAGGCATGGCCTGAGCCCCACCTGTGGGTACCCATATCAAGTGAAGCAACACCAGCTCACTCAGGGGCCATGTTAAGAATGTGTCAGGGCTATGGAGACAGCAATGGACTTGGCTGTCTCTGCCCAGTCTCCTCTAGTGCTCCTCCCACCCTGCCCACAGCCCAGAACCCCATCTGAGCCCCCAGGGCCATCAGCTCCTGCAGCAGCAATGACACAGCAGGGACAGTCTCCAGCTCCCCACAGGCTGGCCCTGCGTGGGCATGGACCCTGCCAAAAAGAACCTGCCTCAGACCCACATCAAAAGTCCACATTTGTAACAAAAATACATAAATAGACAGTTTCATGATCTATATAAAATGAAAGCTCAGAAGGATTTGAATAGAAATCTTATAAACTCATTTGGATGCAACATATAGCAAGGTAAAATACCAGTACATACCATATTTCCAGTATACAGTATTTGCCAAGAAAAGGAAATGCTAGTCATTGATTAAGTAGGGTAATAAACTTCAACTCTGTCTGATTGTTACTTTCAGATAGTCAAGAGTAGAGTCAGATGCTCCCAAGTCATGATGTTCTCACATCAGCTAGTTTTACTTTTCCAAGAAAAAGTAAGGAAAAGGCAGTAGATATATTTAATAGCAGTCATATGTTTTTTTATAAAGTTCTGAGATCTAAAGAGATTGTTATAATTTATCACCTCACAGCTGCATCTCCTGCATAATTTACAATTACCTTTTCAACACTTTTTTAAGAGATATGAGAATGACAAGTCACACGTTCAGGAATGAGAGCTTTAGGCAAAACACCAGACACTGCAAGAGAAAAATGAGAAAGGTTTAACAACATCACTATGGTGCATTAAAGAAATGTTGACACATTTCTAGAATAATGTGAAAGTTAACATGATCCAAGTTAGTTCAGCACCTCACAGAGGTGCTAGCTTAGTTAAGTGCCCTCATACAATGCTGACCAAAGGTGGACCTCTTGTGGACCTATCATGCAACACAGTGTCTTAGTTACATCAGGAGAGTTGCACAGACACATGAGCAGCCTTAGCTTCTCCTAGTTTTGATATCTGTACATCATGTGATGCTACACCTGCAGACATTGAATACTGGTTTTCTTCCTGCTGTGTGACTATTGTGTGTATGACATTTGATTTCCACCCTAGATCGTAAGTTAACCAGCCAGTTAATGGTATCATGTTCCTTCTTTTTTTTATTTTTAATTAGCTTTTTTGCCTAAATGAAGGTGCAAAGGGCAAACCCATAGATTAAGCGGACTCCACTGTTAAGTGCTCCTCATGTGGCTAACATATGGCCAAGTTAAATAATTCTGTGAAGTTATCAACATGCAATGTACATGTTGTTGTGCATACAACTCACAATGAAATTCAGTGTATAAGGATTACAGAGTAATGCTCATTTATCTGGATAGATCACAGTCTGAGTTGTTTTCATTTTCAAGATAGGAGAGAATATCTTTGTCATTTGCTGTTCAGACTTTTCCTCTAAATGGAAAACTATATTTTAATTAGCATATCTTAATCTATTCATCAGCACCCAGAACTTCTCAAAATTTGGGTTCATGTGTTTTTCACATTTATTCAAACACCCTTGGTATAGAAACAAGGCTAGCCATGCACTCCCAGGCTTCACACAAGCAATTAACTGAGCTTGTTAGCAGCCAGACTCATTTTGCCTTCTGTTAACACAGAGGGGAGCTGCCTGGCAACAATTCCAAATGTAATAATGATCATCGGTTAATTGCAATGATGCTGCCAGAGTATGTATTTAATACTTAATAGTGCTGTGCAGATAAGCATCAGAAGAGCAAAACCACAGTCCCACTATAAAAGCAGCATATAGGGAGGGTATTGACCTCCTGATAAAAGAAGTTTCTATTGTATTCCTAGAAGCAATATGTTGACTGTTTTTCCAGTTTCTCACTGGTACACATTTATATGAGATGTTTCAAATGTATTCTAATATATTTATATCTACTTCTAATAGAGTTAGAGAATATGATATGCAGATGACAGTTTATCCTCACTGCATTTATTGATTTAGGTGAACCAAAATTTTATTACTGACAGAGTCTGAAGACCTAGCTATACTGGGAAGTCAATTGGTGGAACTGACCCAAAAGCGAGAGGCAGGTAGTGGTCTAACAGAGGCACTGGGGGAAAAAAAAATTCCCAGTGGAAAATTGAGACTTCAATAACAAAAGAATATATAAACAGGTCCAGAGAAAAACAAATTAATTTTCTGAATAATTATAACAAATTAAAAGCAAATCTCAAGTTTTATTCACCAAGTTCTACCACAAGAATTACAGAGATCTAGCTGAAATATATAGCTTGTGTGTCAGAAAAAATCCTTGAATTTCACCCATGAAATTTTCCTATTAAAGATCCTGGACTTTAAGGAAATGACCTAGAGTTACAGAACAGCATGGTCCTAAAACATTTAGTGTTTCATCTGACCCTTACATTTTTGATGCAACATAGCACCATTGTACTCCTACCTTTTTATTGTTATTATTCCTACTTTTTTTGATTACTAAATGCTTGGGACATCAGAAGGACCTAAGGTGCATTAGTCTATGTGCTGTATAAACCACTAAAAAGACTTTAAAACCTAAAGAAAAATACTACGTCAGCCAAAATGTGCTCAAGTATTAATGATAAAAAACACAGGCCAATTAGCCTATTCAAATCAGTTTACATAAATATACATTTCCTTACGCTTAGTAGCATATATATATAACAATTTATACTTAACCATGAGTAAAAGGCAGAGTTCCCATGCCAAGGTATACATAGTTTCATGACACAGTAATGCTGATCAGAATAGAATGCAATAATCTAGGACCACGTCACAAGGGGCCACATTCTTGAGCAGAGAAGCCAAGGGTCTGATATAAACATTGCTCGCTTGATAAGTGAGTTAATTTAAGATTTAAAGGACAAGTAGTAAATTCTAGCATGATCATTTATGTCGCCTCAGAGAACATGCACACAACCAACTGAATTGATAGATGGGTTGACAAATGCCGTGGGAAGATGAACGTGGTCATGCACACCATAGATAGACAACATCCATTCCCAGGTTCAGAAGGCTCCTGTCATAAGCAATGCACTATGCAGCATGTACTTTCTCAGTCTGACCTGCCAATGCTATCCCATGCAACATGCTCTTTCTTTGCTCATCTCCGTTCTTAGCCATCTGCACAAGTGCCAAAAACAATTCACGAGTTCTTGCCTGACCTCACGTAGTCTATCCTCCTCATTCCAGCTGAAAGATCAGTACATCCTGCTCCTACATGCACATCCTCATTGCTGATACTCCTTGTATCTCATCTTTTTGAAATGCCTCTGGCCATTTGTACTGACTTGAGGAGTTGCCCTGCTTTTTGCACAACTTACCTCTACCTGTCTGTAGTTCTACTTGTTCTCCACATTGTTCAAAATTAAGTGTATTTAGGAAGCCCTGTTTTGCCTGCTTCTACTTCTGTGATGCATTAAAGCCCATGATATATAAATCATAAAAATATATTTAAATACATATTGCTTCTATACCACAATGAAAGATTTTGAAAAGAAAACAAAACAAAAAACCCAAACCAATGCACCTTCTGTTCATTGGTTCCTCCTAATAACCAGTTTCAAGTGTTACCGTATCGCCTCCAAAAATACATGATCCTTTCCAGATGGTTGTATCTATGGTGTAGAAATTGTAGATTTAATAACATAGTAATATTTTCCCCCAGAAACTGACTTTGGTGGAAATCTTTAAAACCATCATGAATCATTATGTAGCTCATAGACACTGCAGTCTAAACAGAATGGGATGTAGAGGATCTGGTAAAATCTTCTCCATTTCAATAATATATAATGCCTGTCCAGTCTTATCTCCGCACACATGTGTATATTTAGATCTTACACAGAAATTTATGTTCTGTGCACAAAAAAGGATGAACTTAAAAACCCACTCAAAAGTAGTGCAATTTTAAGATGTTCCTGTCCTTTCCATTGAAGAGCCTTTTCATTCTGCGTAAGAATTCTATTTCAGCTTTTTTGACAACAGAATACAAATGCTTTTCAAATTCTTTAAAAAAAAAAAAAAAGGAATTCTCATTTGCCTAAAACCTACCAAATTCCAGATGTTACTTAGCAAGCTTTAAGTCTCCTTGCTTTTATTTTCTTTAGATACATCATAGCTGATGTTATGTTTTACTGATCACACATCCTTTGTATGGAAATAATATTTTCCTCATTTCACAATTTGGTTTTAAAGAGAAATCTTGAACAAGTTCAACCTGGTTCAAATGATCCCAGATGTTCAAGCATTACTTTTGTTATTAACCTAAAAATGGAGTTCTCTCCTCTATTTCTAGTCATCTGAATATCCAGCAAAGCAACATTTTTAAGCAGCTGACCATATCAACACATCACATATGTTTATTCTTTTTAATAATTTCATGTATTTTGAATGAGTAGACTTCTAACACTTCACAACACCGAATCATACTGTTTTCAATGACATACAGGTAGATTCAGCAATTTAATGCAATTATTTGGCTTTAGCATATGTATGATTAATTGGAATGCACACTTTGACCTTTCAATAGTCCCTGAATGGCTTCCTTCACCCTCTAGGCAGAACAGTTAATGTGGAGGTAATTTGAAATAAACCATGGGTGGTCATGGTCATGTAGGCAACCCTTGATGAGAGAGCTTTGCTCTTTGGCAGGTGGGGAGAAGGCAGAGTCATGCCCTTCCTTCCAGCAAGGTCATTGGTGTGGAGGGGAGCACCAGTTCCTGCATTTTTGTGAGTCTAAAAAAATGTGATTTTGGCTGTGGAGTGGAAGCTTCCAACCTGACTTCTTTCCACATCCCTGCTAGAAGCTAAACAGTATATATCCCAGAAAAGGTACTAATGTGGATGTTATCTTATGAATTCGTGATCATACAAGACTGGGAAATAGATGATGCTGATTTTGTCCACATTGACTTGAAACCTTGCCAATTTAACATTCCAAATACACAGAGTTCCCACACATTCTGACGAAGTTGGTAGATTTCCCTTCACTTGGCAAGTGTATTACGTCCCACCCTACTGGAGAGCAGAGACCGTTGGACCATGAGATGGAGACAGTCACTTCCTATCATCCCAACATTCAGTATCCTTCATTATGATACTTTCATTGACTCATAGGCATTATCAACACACAGGCATAATTTCAAGTGTATGAACATGATTTCCCAAGACTCTATCAGTGGTATTTAGCTGGAATTTACATATGACATAGAACACATCATGTAGCCTAGAGCAATACAGACACCAGAAATACATCTTCTGGAAACATGTGCTTGAAAGCATGACAGACAAAAAAATAAAAATAATTTCATTTTTGTCCTAGCTACATCCTACTCTTCAGCATGCCAAATAGTTTTGCCAGCAACTATCGGATTTTATCCTTTATTTACACACAGGCTTCAGATCAATCATACAGTATAAGCACATATAGTATCATCATACAGTATCAATCATACAGTATAAGCAAGTGGCATTGCCAATATTTATGCAATTGGAAAAACATGTATACAAATAGAGCTATGAATTTCTGTCATGTAGTTCTTTACATGCAGCAAGAAACAGAGGAAATGTAATACACAATAAAATCAAGGTGACTGTGCATAGAATAAAACAATTCTGCTTTTTTTTTTTTGCTTGTTTGTTTTTCTTTTCATGGATCAATCTTATCCATGCTTATTGCTTGTTTCCCTCAGAAAGGTAATTTTTTAATTCTTTTTTTTACAGAAAAGCACCCAACACCCTCTTAGAAGCACTTTCATGTGTTCTGAAAAAGAAAACCCTGGACAGAAAATGGACTTACCAAGAGATATAGAAACAGAGAGGAAGACCAACCTTTCCCAGCTTAGTAAACTCTGCTTGAGGAAAACAAAAATAATTCCCCTCTCTAAAGGCTACTGCCCCTTCACTCCCATTTAAGGGCAGATGCAGTGCTATATTTAGAACTAACCAAGTGATTCTCCCAAAACTGGGGTCATCCTAATAGGCAGTAAGGGAGTGGTATAAAAGCAGAATAAAAGCACTACCCTTTAGTCAGTTTTATACTGTATTTTAGTAAAACACAAACCTCATTCCTTAAAAAAGCAGTTGTTTATATTAAAACTGGGTGTTCTTTTCCCATCAAGACCAAGGAAATGGGAAACAATTTAATGTCAGAAAACAGTTTAAATTTTTATTTAGAAATGTTTGAAGTTTTAAAATAATCTGTAACTTAGAAGACCAGTGAGGAGATGCAAATTCCAGAATATTATTAGTAGAGACATGAGATCCCCTTGGTGCTTCAGGCTGTAAAATGAGCCTCCCCAGTGCTTCCTTAAGAGCTCAATGGATTTGAGAATACATCTGCAACATATGAAGGCATAGTAGTTGTATTAAAACCTATTATTTCCATCTCTATAATTTCACCAGTCAACCTAAGAGAGATTTCTCTGTGTCTTGTAAGTAAAGTAGGAAGAATTAATATGCATAGAGGCACAAACAGGCAAAGGAAAAAATCCACAGCCAAAGCACTCAATTCTGTGAGACCTTCATGGTCCCTGATATTTCCTGATTATCACCAGCTAAAGTGGATGTTTGCTGCCTGTAGATTTCTGTCCAGAATCTACAAGGTACCACTGTGGTGGCTCTGACGTGCCAATGTGATGGGGTAGCAGCACTGGGGTACCAGCAGAGCTGGTATGTTTGGGCTCAGTCACTCTGCCCATTCTGGTGGTAGACAACCCCACAGAGATTGCACCCATATGGGGGAAGGGAAAGAAGGGTAGGAACTCTGACAAGGCCTTGTGACGAGTGTGAATAATTAATGCCATTACTCTTATTCTGTCTGGAAATAGGACAACATGCCTGGGAAAACCTGGCTATATGGCAGACCTAATCACACCTCATGATGGCCCACAATTACTCAAATAATCAGTGAGTCATGAACATACAAAAGATAGGGAATTCACTGATCTTAAAATTACTGGAAAATAACGAGATCTATTTTCAATTTTCTTATATAGAAATGGGGTCAAGGCCAAGGTCACTAAATTACAATCTCTTTCAGTGGTTGGTATGCAAAACTTTGATACATTAACAACGTTCTTTTTAAGTCATCCTTTCTTATTCTGTATACATTTATGGGAAGCAGTGCAAGAGGTGGAAAAGCACTTAAATAACTGATTCCTATCCCATCTGCAGTATTCATCCAAGTTCCCTAAGGAGCTCTGGAAAGGATCTTTCCTACTTTTGTATCATCTAGGACTGCCATTTGCTTGAAACAGACTTCTCCCTTCCTCCCATAGATCTTGAATTGTAAGTCAGTCTGGCAGAATTATATCTACAGAGACAGACACAGTAGAATGAGTGCATATGCCCTGAATGTAGATGTTGCTTCAGAAGCAGCTGTCAAAGTAATTAGCATGTAATAATCCAGAGCAAACCCACTTCACTTACCCAACTCTGTCTCTTCTCTCCTATTGCATTTTCCTGAGGGAGGTAGAAGGTCAGTTTTCAGGAAAATTTTAAAGTTCTCATTACACTCTGTTTTTAATTTCTTGTTCTGTATTTATTATCTCCAAAGAAATGGAGGCACGTACAACCTGTTCTGTCTGCCTTTACACTGAGCTCTTTTCTATTTTAAGTTCTTTCTTCAGGGTGTGGTTGGATGACAAAAATGTGAAAGTGCATTCTCAGGGCTGTGGTGAACATGCCATAGGAAAGAACAAGCCATATAGTGGGGCCAGGCCCAGGTTTTCTTCAGATAAGTCAATAAATAAATTATCCTTATCTTCATAGATATTCACAAAATAGGATAGAAAGGAAAACTGCAATATTTTGTTATTCACTGACAGTGAAATTTATGCAGCAGAGCACCAAAAATTACCTAGCAATTTAGTAATTAAATAATTTACATAATGTTCTCAAACAAACTTCCTCCTTAACATAGAAGATTCCTTCCCCTGATCCCTCAAGTTCCCAAACAAGTTCTTCCATAGGAGGTGCTTTTTTAAAGCAGAGGTTTAGCAGGGTATCAAAAGGATTATTGAAGCCCTTCAAACCGAGCATGTGCTAAAATCCCTTTGTGAATGTGTATTTTAGAATTACTTCTTTACCTCATATACCCGTCCCTCGATGTGGGTTGTTAAATTGATACAAGCTTAAGTAATGGCTCATCTACTCCAGCAAAGAGGAAGACAACTGAAAAGGGGATCAGAAAAAGAGATGCATTAGCTTTTTAGTTATTGGATTAAACATCAAAACATTAATGAAATTAAATGTAATGACATTAGAAGAGGTATGTTTTTGGCCTATAAAGCTGCCTTAATAGCAGCCTTGTGCTTTTAGCTTTCTCCAGTTCCAAGAAAACCTTGGTATGGCACCTTCTGAAGTCTGGCTTTGATAATATATTAGCTCTTGATTTCTTCAAATGCTTGTTGCATATTTATAGTTTCATATAAATTAAAAGATTGGCAACTAGCAATGAAGTTTCCCATCTCTACAGTAGTCCTAATTATTCACACAGCCCTATGGTGAGGTTTCTAAACCAATGCTAGCACAATGGATACTGTGCACTGGTGATCATAGAGCAGTCTCTTGGATTTCCTTCCCAGCTGCCCAAGTCCTAGCATCTCCCTTGGCATTACAAATGAAAGACAAAACAATGCATGCAAATTCAATCACTTGAAAAATAAATCATGTTCTTTCCTCAGTAAGTGCCTTTGGTCAGAAGTTCAGAATTATCAAGTATGGGCTCTGTATACAAACCAAAGAGCATGTGTCTTATTCAGAAGAGAATACCACCACCTAAAGAAATCAGTTTGAAACAGTTTTGGAGGCAGTGCACCTGCTTGTGAAGATTAGCTAACAAGAGAACAGTAAGAGATGCACTTGACTGCTGACAGCACTGTAAATGTGTTTATGCAGCTGAGCACAAATCCTCATGATAAAACACACCTTTCTGCCTCTTTCAGGCAGGGAGAGAACAAACCCATAATAACTGCAAAGAAGCTTAAGCACTTTTCTCTCTACCTCCTTCTTTCTGCTTATTTTCTTTTTTTTTTTCTTGATCCATTTTCTCTTCCTATATTAGAACTTCCTGATTTTCAGCACCCAACTTGCAAGTATTTTAAGGCTGACCACAGGCAGCTGAAAACTGCCAAAAGCTAAAACTGCCCTTCCCAGAACTGAGTCCAGGCTGTGTGGAGATGAGATCAGAGAAGAGCCCAGTCATTTGGAGGAGAAGACACTTGCAAATAGGAGACGGCTGTGCAACATCCAGGAGAGAGGACAATGGTGGCTCTAAAAAGAAAGAAACAAACAAAAAAACCCAAACAAACAAAAAAAAAAAAAAAGAAGAGAAGAAAGAAACAAACAAAAAAACCCAACAAACAATCCCCCCCAACAAACAAATAAAACACCAAAACAAAAAACAAAAACCAAACACAGCAACAAAACCCACACTTTCTAGAAGTTATTTTAAACAGCCAGACAAGGATTTTCAACCAAAAATTCAACAAATCTAGACAGAACTGCTTCCGGGACATTAGACACTACTAGCAGAAGCCTTTGGACAAATAAATCTGAGTATACAAAATGTTGAGATTTTTTTTTCCCTGCAATCTCTTAGTAAGTATCCTTATTTATATCTAAGAAGACAAACACAGCACTGAGTTACACCAAGTCAATTATTTTTAAGATATCTAAACAGTAATGTGTCACCCTTTTGCCCAGGGACCCACTCTGGAGCACATCAGTCAGTGGTAAGGTTTTACTGACTCAGAAAAGCTCGGATTCATATCCTTCTTGATTTAATGTCTCTCTAAAAAGTTGACAGATGGTTAGCTCAACTACAAACAGAAAATACAGGGTTGCCCGATGGAGCAGAATGTTTCAACTTCTTTTTTGAGTTACAGCAAGTGGAAACAAGAATATATTTTCCACTGCTTTGGACAGCAGTCCAAATAAAATACTCTAGAGCTGGTAATGAGCTCACAGTGATACTCTATTTAAAATTGGGTTTTCAGCCAGTGGGAATGCTTAGCTAAATAGGTTTTGTTAAATTTTAAGGTGAGCTAAGCAAATTACAGTTTCTTGCCAGTGACGTGAAGCTACAGCTCAGATTTCAAATGTTGTTTTTTTATAACATTTTCCAAATGTTTTGGAAGCGTTTCTGATAAATCTTAATGAAAACAGTGACACTTAGTACAGTTTGCTGAGTTAATTAAACAAACCATGCCATAGGGATATATACTGGCTGTGTATTGGCTCAGTGGCACCTCTTTGCTTAACTTTACAATGAGAGCTGTTTTACAACCAAGTACAAAGACAAGGACCATAAAGATGCTTGTCTTACACCGGTATATTTATTCCAGTGTCACACAATACACGCTGCAGATACCTGCTGCAGCAACAGTTATCTCTATCAACTAACCCCAGTGTCATCAACAACAGATTGAATCTAAAGAGAACCACAGGCTATAAAAAGGTAGAGCCAGGAACTACTTACTCTGCAGTGGTGTGGTCCATTTCACCACCATGGAAATGTGGGCAAGACAGCTACAGTCCTGAATCCACCATGGAGTAGCACCATCCAAAGCCTATTTTATTGTCTTCAGACTCTAGTAACTGTCAGCTGTGGGGGTTGCTGCTTATGGCAGCATTTATATACAGGACTCACACCAGAGAAGCCCAGACAACTGAGGCACAGAATGTTTGAGATTGGAAGGGACATCTGAAAGTCTTATCCAGTCCACTTTCCCAAGCAGGGCCACCTAGAGCTGGTTGTCCAGGACCATGTCCAGATGGCTTTTGAATATCTCCCAGGATGGAGATTTGTGCTGGTTTTAGCTGAGGTAGAGTTAATTTTCTTCACAGTGGCAGATATGGGGTTATGTTTTGTATTAGTGCTGAACACAGAGTGGATAATATAGAGATGTTTTTGTTCTTGTTGAGCAGGGCTTACACAGAACCAAGGCCTTTGTCTTTTTCTGTGTTTTGTACAGCCACGCTGGCAAGGAAGATGGGAGTGCAAGGGAGTCTGGAAGCAGACACAGCCAGGACAGGTGACCCAAACTGGCCAAAAAGATATTCCAGACATCAGGGTCAGTATATAAAGCTGGGGGAAGAAGAAAGGATGAGGTGTTTGGAGTGATGGCATTTATCTTTCCAAGTCACTGTTACATGTGATGGGGCCCTGCTCTCCTGGAGATGGGAATACCTGCCTGCCCATGGGAAGCAGGGAACTAATTCCTTGTTTTGTTTTGCTTGTGTACACAGCTTTTGCTTTTTCTATTAGACTGTCTTTATCTCAAACCACGAGTTTTCTGGCTTTTACCGTTCTGATTCTCTCCCCAGTCCCACTGGTGGGGGAGTAGACAAGCAGCTGTGTGGGCTTGCTGGCTGGGCTTAAACCATGGCAGTATCTACACAACCTCTCCAGAGAAACTGTGCCAGTTCTTGGTCACCCTCCACAGTTAAAAAAAAAAGAAAAATCCTGATGTTCAGAACCTCTGTGTTTCAGTTTGTGTCTACTGACTCTGGTTCTGCCCCCTTCTCCTCTTAGCCTGGCAGAAACTGAAGGTCACTAGTGAACGTAGACGCTCTACACACAAGCACACACCCACTTACTGTCTGGTTGCCTACTCTCTCTCTGTTCCAGGTCAATGCCTGTTGCAAACAGATGCACATACTCATACATGAATCTCCCAGGCAGCCCACCTCTGTAAGTTCCCCCCAAAGACCTTCATGTAGAATATAGGGGCATCTACACCCCCAGTCTGACTCCAGTAGCTGGCACCCAGTCCACTCATGCCAGTCCCTCCAGCAAATGGCAAGACAGTCAAAGCAGCATTCACATACATGGGATGAAGAGCGAGATTATACAGAGAGATAGTTAAAAAAGGTTTAAAAGAAGACAGGAGAGACTGCAGTGATCAGGCACAGGATTCAGTCACTTAAGCATACTGACTGGCTCTGTTTTACACACAATCAGCCCCTTTTACAGCTCTTTCTATCTTATCCTCTCTTTGTTCCTTCCTGTTCTCTTCCCCTAAACATTTCTTCATCACTTTACACAGATCTAGCAATTCCCAAATCTATGGTCCAGCATCTTCACTCACCCTATCCCAACACATCCAGGTAAAATCTCAGCAGCTACAAAGCACAGGTTAATTTTTTTGGAATAGCCCATCAATTAGTGTGACTGGCAAGGTTTGTTTCTTCTCATAGTCTCCATCATTATTTGTCAGGTCTGTGTCTCTGTATGTTTGTTGTCATTACCTTTTCTTATCAACCTGATTTTAGTTGTTTCTCAATCAGATCATCTTGATGGAATAAACATTCTCACACTCCACTATCCTTATCAATTAGTACCTCTAAACAAGTTTGTTTCTGGTTATTGAATTAATTATCACTAGTGAGTCATGCTTTTTCTGTCTGTGTGTTTTTCTTTCCCCTTTTCCTTATCATCATTTGACATGAACCACAGTCATATGATCTTATAGAAAAAAAATTTTGCACTTTACATGTCTTCACACAGATAATGTGGACATTATCTGCTCCTGTTTCACAAGGGAAAAGGAGAAGGAAAGGAATACTTAACAAATCACACGGCAGATTCCCTGTATGATGAGACCAATGTGAGAGCTGACGTGAAAACATTAAATGGTATCAAATTCAGGCATATCCCACTATTCAAGGTCATTGAACTTTGCATGGCATATCTAACAGTTCATGTCACTGAAAGCATATAGCTATGATGCATTTAGCCCATGCCAGGAATGATACACTGACATATATGATCATTACTGCACTCTAGAATCATGAGCTTTTATTGTATTTCTGGAAGCAGGTAACTCTCATGAGAAAAATTATATTTTTTTGATTTCAGGACCAAATGACTTACATACGCAACAGCTTCAAGGAATGATACAGTGGAGATCTGACAAGATTTCATTGCAAACAGGCAAGAACTATTGAAAATGCAGCCCAGGCACAATTTTCTTTAGGAATTATATCAGCTGCATCTCCTAATTCCTGTTCCTTACTACTGCTTGATATATTCGATTCTTTGGTTGCTATAAGCAAAAGGAATGAGTTTACTATAGGTAAATAGAACAAGAAGTGTGCTAAGACGAATGGTGTCAGGCAGGCCCCAAATTTACAGTTCTAATAGATTTTCATCTTTAGTAAGAACAAAAAACTGTTTAGCAGAAGTGTTAATGAACCACACTGGTCCTTCTCCAACTGCTCAATAGTTTCTTCTCCAGGTCTTCAGGAGCAATGTCATAGTACAAAAAACAAAGCAATATTTCATTACAGTAGACAGACTGAAAAGACCTATCTGATTATTTCATCCCAAACTCAAACTATTGTTTCTGTCCATAGACCATATTCTGGTGCTTCAGATCAAGATACATTTGGAGGTCACCAGTTGTCTCCATTCCTGCTACTGCTCCTCAGTTACTGTACGGCTGCAAATGTTCCTGATGGGGAGGTTTTGATGAATTCTTTGTCCATGACATTTAACAGATTAGTTACCCTTCTCACTCTTTGGAATTCAGTTGTCACTAAATCAGTCACCCCCTGGCATCCTTGACTCATTTGTCATAACATCAAATACTCATTTGATTTCAAAAGGTGGTCTTCCCCAAATAAAGACTGTAGGATTCCACACACAAACACTCTTCCTATTTAAATGCAACTTAGACGACAAGTTATTTATATTGTGTTCTTTTTATTTTTTTCATAATTCATCTAGCCTGTATCTTGTCTCACATATTGTGCCTGCTGAGTATTCCTCTGCAACTGCATTTTAATCACAGGGCAATATGTACATTGCTGACTGAAAAACTTACAGATAAAAATATATATTTTTTTGTTTCCTACCTTACTGATATACAAATCAAACAATTTTTCAATTATTGTTAACTGATTTGAGGAAGTTAAGTGTTCCCAATACACAGATAGCTTGAGATGGCAGTAACATTTTTGCACCACAGACAGTATAGACCCTGTTTGTTTCATTCTGATTTTCTATTGCAATGAGGCATAATTAAGTACCACTTTGGGTTCTTCTGTAACGTATTCTAAATAACAGGTAGGCAGATTCAGAGAGCTGCAAGACCAAAGCAGGCTTTCATCCAGCTTAATAAATATCTTGAGGTTCATGTCACATCAGAGCGGCACAGAATGTAAAACTCTGAATGCTTAGGACAGCTGTCCTCCCTCCCTGCCTCGGTGGCCTTTCTGATTACACTTGTACCCAATCTATCCACTGGCAGTGTTTCCTAAGTGACACAAATACTACAGCAGTGCAGGAGAGGAAAAAATCTTGAGCTGAGTGTGGTCGTCAAGATGTCTGGGCATTTACGACTGGACAACGGCATCATAACATCACAGCAACCATTGGGGTTGCTTAGGACACTTAAGTGAGTGACAGATCACTGCTCTCTCCCTGAGAAAGGGACCAAAATCAGCTGCTCGGTGTTTCCAATGCACGGGAACTTTAGACTGGAAACATTTATTTTGAGGCCATTATAATCATAATTATTGCCTTATTTATACCTCACAGTTTATTCAGTTATGTTGGCTACTTTTGTGCAGTGACACCATGGAATTGATAAAACGTGGTCAAAACATTAGATGGTTGAAGTACTTGTATTGTGAAAGGAAATCTGTCTTAATTTCAACATATTCAGGCATTAATCCTTATCTATTGCTTGTACGTTTCTCCAACTCTGAAATATATTTAGCGTAAAAGAATTTGCCTTTTTTTTCTAGAGTTGAAATTTTCTTAGCATTACCTTCCATGCGGTAGTTCTTGCTGGTTACATAGATTTTATAAACCAGCATATTTTTCTCACACACTAACCCTCAAACTTCATCTTCCCACTGCAATTGCACTTCAGTTGCTAGACAGAATATTGGTTTATGATTGTATGCTGCCAGTGCAGCCTGCTAGCACAAAGCAGTCAGGACTTCTGAATAAGGTAGAAAACCCCAAAGAAATAAAACAAGTTTGGATTTTAGATGTTTATGATTTAATTAGATGTTTAGATGTAATTTTCCAGATGTGGAAGAATAGAGCGTGCTTAGAAAATATGGCAAAAAGACAATAACTGATAAGGAAATTGGCACTATGTGTTGACATAGTAGTGGATAGTCAGTCACAGATGAGGGATAGACATAGGTCATGATAAACATTAAGCAATGGAAGAAATAGTTTGCCGTGATGTGTTAATAGTAGTGTGCCCTTGTACTTTTCTGCAAGTCTTTATTATACTTAGCATAAATTGTGCTGTTTTTTCCAGAGTTGAAATTTGCATATCATTACTTACCATGCAGTCATTCACATGAGACCAGCAGTGTGAACTTATAGCAGTGTGCCCTTCTGGCCAAGAGGACCAATAGTATTCTGAGATGCATTGGGAAGAGCATTGCTAAAAGGTCAAGGGAGGTGATCCTGCCCCTCTACTCAGTCTTGGTGAAGTGATATCTGGAGTGCTGTGCCAGTTCCTGGGCTCCTCAGTACAAGAAAGACAAGGAACTCCTGGAGCAGGTCCAGTGGAGGGCTATGAAAATGATTTAGTGCCTGGAACTTGTATGAGGAAAGGCTGAGGGAGCCAGGCCTGTATAGCCTGAGAAGAGATGATTGAGACAGAGTTTATAATGCCTATATATTTCTAAAGGAACGGTGTGAAGAAGATGGAGCCAGGCTCTTCTCAGTGGTGCCAAGCAATAGGACAAGGGGCAATGGGCAGAAACTGATGCATGGGAAGTTCTACCTGAATATGAGGAAAAACCTCTGTACTGTGCAAGTGACTGTGCACTAGAACATACTGGTCAGAGAGATTGTGAAGTCTCCCTCACTGAAGATATTCAACAACCATCTGGACACAATCCTGTGCAATTTGCTCTGGCATGACCCTGCTTATGCAGGGAGGTTGGACTGGATGACCCACTGTGGTCCCTTCCAACCTTACCTATTCTGTGATTCTGTAATTCTGTTACCAAAAATTGAACCTTCCAGGAAGAGGAAGCATGTAGAAAAAGGCATCTCACCAAAAGGACATCTCAGGATTATGATCTTTTCAGAAGTTTTCTGGGAAATGCTAATGGAGCAACCTGCTTTGCATGCCTATAGTGTAATATAAAAGTTTCAACTTGAACTTCAGCTGTGTGCCTATGAAAACACAAATATACTTTGCAGGTGTTTTTTCCGGCTTAATCCTAGATAGAATTAGTATAAAGGTGTAAAGCATATAAAGCTGATTGTGATAGCTGCTGGTGAGGAAGCTGCCTGTCTTCATTCATGAAATGAGCCAGCCAACAGAGGCCTATGGTGTTGCCTGGAATACCTAGGAAGAAAACTTCCACAACAGGGCAAGGCAGAGAAAAATCCTTTACTATGAGCTTAGCTATAGCAATCCATGACACACGTGCCGGGATCACAGAATTCTACAAATTTATGATTCTACTTAATTTCCCTATCTATAAAATACACCCAATGTCTAATTAGCCCACCCCCCTACTATCTCTAACCACCCCCCTAGAAACACCCCCTTAGAATTGAGTCGGTGGTCCCAAGACCACTCCTTCCTCCCCCCACCCTCATCTTCATCATTGCGTCTTCTATTTGGAGTTCTTCCAGTACCCTCTAACCCCATCTCTATACTACGACTGAACAATATTGTGCTTTGACTATAACATGTTCTAATAGCTATCTGAATACAGCTTAATATCTCCCCCTTAGCACAGAAACAGGCTTCAAGAATGTGACACAGAGGTTAAAATCTAGCTTAAGTATTTGGTACAGGGGTTATAAACTGCTTTTTAAATGCAAAAGACTATATAACTGTATAAAACTACATTAAAACCTACACCTATATTAAGGCTTATGGCAACAACAGAAGGGAAAGTAAGAGTTCTTTTCTGGACTTGGTAAGTTTAGACAGGCAACAAAAAATAGTGGCTGGATTTCTGTGCATCTTTGGTCAATCACACACTTTTAACTTATGTATGATATGTCTGAAACAGAAATACTGCCTCCAGTTTTAAAAAAAATATGTCACTGAGAAGAGAACATACCACTACACACGTATTTCTCTAATAACAGAAAGAACACATATGTGCAGTGTCACTTGTTTTCCAGTGGAAGTATGACAGCAATTTCCTCATGTGTCACATGAACTGGGAAACAATTGTGCCTTAAGAGAACCACATATAAATAGTCCATTAAAGCTCTAGCCTCTGGTGATATAGAGCAGTTGTCTCAATAGTTGGACTTCAGATTTGCTGTGTGCCTTGTTCATTATTACCTTTTGCTATTCCTCCTCCTCCCACCTTCCCAGAAAGGAAAGGGAGATGTGCAGATGTCCCAGTACTAGTGCCAGCCCAGGGGACAAGACGACAAGCAGAAGACAATGCCACAATCTCTTACCATTTACAGACACCTACCAAGCTGGGTAATGTATAACTTACTCTCATTACTAATCCATGTGATTACATCCATCAGTCACACTTACTGCTGATGGACCTCACAGGCACCTGGAACATGGTGGGCTAATTCCAGTCCTGACATCAGCCCTCCACATGCAGCCGTTTTGAACTCACAGCTGCAGAGGTACTATATGTCTCCCATAGAGGACCCGACCTGAAACTGGGTGAGAAGATGAACACCACTCTGGGGAGCAGCCCAACATATACATTTGTTCTTTAAATCTTTCCTAGGGACCTGCTATTTGCCATTTGGCGAAGACACTAAATGTACCACTAGGCCTGGTACGCAGGGATCTTAAAGAGGAAAAGGTCAAAGAATTGATTTGTATTCCAGAGGCTAATGAACATTTTCTTCTTGAAAGTAGTCTGTTGAAAGAAAAGACTAGGGAACAGCAACTGAGTAAGGAGGAAAGATAAATCACTGTGTATAAAAGAGATCAGAAGAGGAACCAAGTATGATGACATCATTCTTGGTAGATAAATTACAGTTAAAGATCAACACCAAAGATCAACAATTTCATCCAGGAAGTAATTTAAATAGTAGTTATCCAAAGACAGGTCTGCCTGTAAAAGTTATTTAAAATTAATAATATTCAGAATCACATCTGGTTTCTTTAAACGTTCAAGGAAGTCTCATGACTTGATAATTCTGGCCACCATTTACAAGACTGTCAACTAACATTTCATTTACCATTCTTGGAGTAATTTTTATGTGCATTACTAAAATTTGCGTACATAAGTATTTACACTGAGATGCTGTGATGATGATTAAGAGATTAGAGCAACTGATACACCAGGAGAGGATGAGAGAGTTTGGCTGTTTGCGGGAAGCCGTTGACTGAAGGCGGCGAGCCCCCAAGGAACCACACAGACACGATAGCGATGGGCTCCAAGTGAGCTGACGTTTATTAAACCGGGGTATTTATAGGGTAAGAGAGGGTTATTATGGGATGGGGGGTAGCAACAGGGACAGGATTGGACAAAACTCGGGGCGGCAACGGGACAGCCAACCAGAAACGGCTCCGCAAACAACCAATGAGGGCTCAGGGTTCAGGGAGTTGGCGGGAAAGTCTGAGGGAAAGGCGGGAAAATCATGAAGGAAGAAGGGCAAAATGGAGAACTGTGGGGATAAAACAACAACAACAACCGCCATGATGGCTTCAGGGCATGAACATTATGAAACATAAGAAACCCACAACAAGCAACATTAGTAACATGCTCAAACAATAGATAACTTCTCCTTTTATGTCATAAACAAGTCCAATACCACTCCAGAAGGGTGGTAAATCTCCGTGTTTTTAATTGCAAGTCTTATACCCCTGTTCTTGAGGGAACGTGGTAAGTTCGGCTGCTTTTCCCGGTTCTACTGGGTCTTCTTCATAAGTCCATCTAGTAAAGTGACGTTTCCATGCTTCATACTCACTGTTGACCCCAACAGCTGTTCATCTTGGAGGAGAGAAATCTCAGGGACTGTATGAATTTGTGTAATTACCTGAAGGCAGGGTGCAAAGAAGAGAGAGCCAGGCTCTTCTTAATGACACCCAGGGACCTGATGACCTGTAGATTGGCAATGGTGGGCCATGGGCAGGACAGGGGGATGTTCTTATTAAATCTAAAATTAAATTTGAAAAGGAAAATTGGTGAAAGCCTCCTCCAGACCTCTGACTTCTCTTCAAACACATTTCACAGTGTTGGCCATCAGTGAAACTGCATCGATGAAGAAATGTCTATTATCATCCTTATACCACAGAATATGAGCCCCGAAGAGGAGATACAAGGACTCCCTCAAACAACACCTCAGCCTTGGCCATATTGACCACCATCAATGGTCCGGCCTGGCCTCCAATCGGGAGGCATGGAGGCACACCATCTATAACGCTGCTGCTTCCTTTGAGAGTGCATGCAGGATCAGTCTGGAAGAAAAAAGACAGCGCAGAAAGAACCGTGCCTCGCCAATACAGCCTGTGGAGACTTTCCACTGTGCCTTTTGCAACCAGACTTGCCTATCGCGCATTGGCCTTTTTAGCCACCAGTGCGCTTGTAGCAAACATGGGTAGAGCCCTTCTCAAATCTTCGTTCGCGAAGCCCAGCCATGATGATGATGACCACAGAATATAGCATTTTGTGAGTAAGAAATCAAAAAACAGAGCAAGGCTTCCATGACAGTGTATTTGCACTTAAACAGCTTGCCCATTAAGATGCTGGATTTTATTTTAAAGCCTCATTTAACTTCAATGATATATTGTAACTGACAAACTCCAGTTTCAAATAGGCACATTTCAGTGAATATTAATTCAATATTGCAAATTATTTAAACTTCATGCTGCAATATACGTAATAAATATCAAAGTTGATATTAAGTATCATATTTATAATAATGAAATATTAGCTTGCATTCAACAGAAATTTCCTCCTCAAAAGTACATCTGTGGATATATGGAATTGCCAGGAAAGGCTTCTCAAGTCCAAGGAGGACTTTCAGGCCACAATGAAGATTTATTTACATTGTTTATGAATTCTTAGACTACACTTCTGTCTTCCCTTTCACACTGGGAAAGTGCAGGACAGCAGATTAACCATGGATGTAGGGCCCCACCTGTACCACATAGTCTGAGGAACAGATGAGAGGGCAGGTGCATCCCAGGAGAGTGGCTGGATATGAGGCTGCTCCCACCAGCCTGGTAGCTGTTATTCCTGATGGCTCACCAAGCCTGAGACCAAGGTCAGAAGATCTTGCTCAGCATGAAGGAAGCATTAGGCCATTTTCCAAAGGTATCCTCAGAGGCAGCCTGCTCTCTGAGCTGGAGACAGACATGGCCCTTGCCAGGCAGCTTGAGATTTAGCACTGTGCCCTGCACCTGCCCATCCCCTCATTCCCATGCTGTTTAGGGGGGCATGAGGCTCTGCTCCTCCACTGCAACCCCTCCTCTTCTGCATAGAATAAATAAATAAATCCCTCTTCAAATGACTGTTTTTGACACTGTGCGAAATATCCCTAAAATTTGACTAGTCAAACATCAAATGGAAATAGTTTAACTAGCAGAACATATAGGACAAACTTGGCACATGATACTCAATATGGACAAGGGAAGGACTTCTATTTATCACTAGTATCAGTATTGTTTCAGTTCAAGGACTTTTTCTAAAACTCAGACATCTTAGTGAAAAGACATTTGCTAGTCTAGAGTGGAATATATCTGTGATACAAAGTTTCTCTTACAAATAGGATCTAGGTCCTAAAATTCTTATCAGCATTCACCTCTGTCAGACCTTCATGCCTTTCCTGGGGAGCTGAGCTAGGTCAGTTGTTGGTCAGTGTAATGGGACTTACGGGACCATTCCAGCTGCTGTAACTCCAGCACTGTGCTCCAGATCATTTATTCTGAAAGCAATTTTTTCCAGGATCATTTATTTCGGAAACTATTTTAGTCCTGACAGGCTAAGAAACACAGTGAAGGAGGAAAAAAAATTTAGAGCTTCTCTGGGATTTGCACAGCTAAAGATCTTGCCCACTCTCTACATGACTCCTGGGGCAGCATAAAACCAAAGTAGGCTGTCAAAATAGGGATATTGTAAGTGTGTTGGAAAAGGGATGTTGGCTATAGCAGCTAAAGAATGAAATAAGAGAGGCTGACAACTGACAGAAAATAATACAAATAGATATGATGACAATAAGAAAAAATAAAAAAATATTTGTCTATCACTATTTTATACTAAAACACACACACATTCACCTTTTAAAATTCTTCCTCCTTTATAAACAGTAAACTGAACAGTCAGATTTTCAAGGTGTGGAAAGCTTCTTCACTTTTCCACCCACACATACTAAATGAAAAAAAAAAAAAAATAGAAAGAAGAAAAAATCTAAGGCAAAGAGGTCTGCAAGGCCAACAGTCAAAGTTTAAAAAGGCTTCTTTCTCAACATTGCACTTTTCATTTTAGCCAGACTCTCATTTGTCTTTCAATATCACTACTTTGGGAGTTTTAAATAACCCCACTATTCAGTTTAATGAAAATAATCAGCCTATCTTTTATAAAATAACTTTTTTGCAAAATAATTGTTACACAAATTCAAGACTATCCAGTCTCCACCCCTTAAGATCCTCTCTGAAGATACAGACAGCAGAGAAACTCTTCAGAAGGTGCTTCCATCAGGGTTCCCCTCAAGTTGAAAGATTGCCAGTTATGTTACAGACTCTCTCTTCAAAACAGCTAGTTCTGCAAAATACATTTGCCAGAGAAAACAGCTTTATCCTTACCAGAAAATTTAGCTACTTCCTTCTTTCTTTTTTCTTTTTATTTAAAAAAAACCCAAATTATTAGACAGTTAGGGCCATATATTCTGTCTAGCTATCCATCTTACTTCCTTGGGTTACACTGAATTACTTAAGTGCAATTGAAATCCAAATTTGGCTTGCTAAATTCATTTGACAGATGGACTAGAAAAATGTCTTTTGCAAAAATAACTGGGATATAGCCATAAAACCTTTTTCCATTTATCGACCTTTTCTCTTTCCTTTTCTCTTTTCTTTTCTTCTTCCCTTTTCTTTTCTTCTTCCCTTTTCTTTTTTCTCTCTTTTCTTTTTTCTTTTCTTCTTTTCTTTTCTTTTTTCTTTTCTCTTTTCTTTTCTTTTCTTTTCTTTTCTTTTCTTTTCTTTTCTTTTTTTTCTTTTCTTTTCTCTTTTCTTTTCTTTTCTTTTCTTTTCTTTTCTTTTCTTTTCTTTTCTTTTCTTTTCTTTTCTTTTCTTTTCTTTTCTTTTCTTTTCTTTTCTTTTCTTTTCTTTTCTTTTCTTTTCTTTTCTTTTCTTTTCTTTTTTCCTTCTTTTCTCATACATAGTTATAACAAACAGTACCTCTCTGAACACAGTTACCATTTCAACATCTGGCATATAAGCTGTTCTGTCAAGGCAAAATATAAATGTTTAAATGTTTGGCTATGACAGAACTTTCAGTGTGGCTGCAATACTTCCTATTTTCAAGTTTACTTAAGAAGTCTGTTTTCTTATGGATAACTTCGCAGAGGAATATTGATATCATTTTATCATTTACCAATGACTGCAGCATACTCAGTGAAATTTCTTCAGTATGATGCTCCAAAGGGCCATGGCAGACCTCGATGAAGACAACGGCATCTACATCCAATACCGTACTGATGGAAGCCTATTCAACCTTAGGCGACTGAAGGCCCACACCAAGACCCTCAATCACCTTGTCCGTGAGCTGCTCTTTGCTGACGATGCCGCCCTCGTTGCTCACACAGAAGCAGCTCTGCAGCGCTTAACATCCTGCTTTGCAGAGGCTGCTGATCTTTTTGGGCTGGAAGTCAGCTTGAAGAAGACAGAAGTCCTTTATCAACCTGCACCCCAGGAAGTCTTTCACCATCCCCACATCACCATAGGCAAATCAGAGCTTAAGTCAGTCCAGCAGTTCACCTATCTGGGAAGCATAATTTCCTCAGATGGTAAGATTGACAAAGAGAGAGATAACAGGTTAGCAAAGGCATACAGAGCTTTTGGAAAACTCCATAGAAGAGTCTGGC
>VXBX01003377.1:818800-859232 GCA_013400415.1 Scytalopus superciliaris | reverse complement strand
CAGGATCAGTCTGGAAGAAAAAAGACAGCGCAGAAAGAACCGTGCCTCGCCAATACAGCCTGTGGAGACTCCACTGTGCCTTTTGCGACAGGACTTGCCTATCGCGCATTGGCCTTTTTAGGCACCAGCGCGCTTGTAGCAAACGTGGGTAGAGCCCTTCCCAAATCTTCATTTGTGAAGCCTAGCCATGATGATGATGACTCAGTGAAATAATTCCAGGTATTCCATTAAAACAAGAAATGCAGGGATATAGAGAAGAAATGTATGATTTCTCTTCTCTCCTCTCTTCTTATCCATGTTTTGTTTTGGTTTTTGTGAGGTTTTTCCCCACCACTGGGGTATGTTTTTGCTATGTTACTAAAATGCTTTGGCACAAAATGCAAAATAGCATTGTCTTTATGAAAGAAAGTAACTAAATGACAGCAGGAAAAGAATGAACACACAGTTATTTAACTTGTGATTATTAAGCTCTGTAGTGAATTTTCATATCACCTCCTTTTCCTGCTTTTCATTTCTCAGAATGAGAATAAAGTTGCTCTTGGTGCTGCTCAGTAGAAGCCACTCACCACTAGATGGGGCTCCAAGGCAAGAAGTTCACAGCTCACAACACCATGTTCACTCTGAAAAGCTGCAGTTGCAGAAGACTTGTAATACGGGCAAAAAGTGGTCAGAAATACCAGAACCACGACCAAGTTTAAGAGCTCGAGATGAATTTGTAATTTAATTCATAAGGGTACTTGAATTCTACTAATAGCTACACCAGAAGGTAAGCACAGACCCTCTATCCCCCAAATTCTTGGCTACCTAATCCTTAAAACCAGACATTCTTAAAAGAAAAAGAAATAGGTCCCTGTATTCCACCAGTAAAATTCAGATTTTTCACATCTGTTTCTGACTACATAGAACTATGGCTAAGCCTACTCACAAGGGAAGAAAAGCACAAAATCATGTGAAACAAGCAGCATCATGTGTTTCCTACATGTTGGTCTGGACAACAGTAATCCTACCATCCCTCAGGAAAATATGTTTCCAACAGGCTAGTGTCTTCAGAGACCTTCCAGCTCTATCTTGGCCTGCTGGGCACTCAGCCTCTCACAGAAATGCATCAGCTTCCCTGCCAATACTCTGCTTCATAGACACACCTACAGAAAATGTTTATCTTCACATATTTAATAAGAAGAGGAGTCAAGAAACAAAAATCTCTGCGCTGCACAGCTAGAGACATAACCACTGATTCAGGACACTATTCTGATTTTTATTCACTTTGATGCACAATTGTTTCTCATTTAATCCGTTCAAAGTTGATTCTCAGCTGATGATTTACCATCTTGTATGCAATCGTCCTACAATGTGAATGCAGACTGCTACTATGTAGCTTATCCCCGTATTTGCACCTGAACTCGTTGCCACGGACTATCTTTATTGTCAGTAAAGAAAGTCACTCCACAACTACAATTCATCCCATGCCAAAGTAGCTGACTAATATTTGTCCTCCTAGAATAAGTAGTTCAGATATAGATTCCAAAGTTGCAGAGGTCTTAGCAGTGTGCAAAAAGGCCTCTGTACCTACTTCTCAGAGGACATACTTTTTCTTAGATTCTTTTAACAACACATGCAGTATCCTTCTGAATAAAAACATGAGCTTTTCTCTCAGATTCATCAGATTTGTAAACCAATTTTACAATCATCTATCTGAAACCATTTGACTCTTCTCTGGGAGCCTCCCACTGCTGAAGTGACAAAATTTCAGCTTTTAGTAGATGTATAAGCCTAGAGTTACAAAGATAAGCCAGAAAGTGTTAATTGCAAAAGATTCAACATATGCTTGAAAGTTTAAAAAATGTGTGGTGGGAGGTTACTAACATGTTGCATCTCAGAAGAGAGAAAGATAAATCCTGAAGTTAATTATTCCAGGAAAGCTGGAATTGCTGTTAGTGCCATAAACTGTCCCACACAAATTTTGTCAACTCTATGGTCTGTTTCTCTTCTAATTAACAATCAGGCACCTGATATTTACAAGATTCTGGAAAAATAGTTCTTCATATCAGCTTTGCACAGCAACTTCTGCAGTGATGGGCACCAGCCATGCTGGGTGAAGACAATCTAGATTTGTTGATGTCAAAATGGACAGCAGCCAAACTGAGGCTGGATGAGTTATTATCCTCTTTGTCTGCCTGGATCAGACCCTGGAGTGCCAGCCTTCTCCAGGGGCAACTTCTGAAGGTGGAACACATTGGCTACTCATCAATCTAACAAGAGATTCCCAGGCATGGTAATTCAGTCATCAACACTGTAACAGTGTTTGAATGCCCATTGATACTCTTCTGGACTAGAACACATGGCACTTTCCCAATCAATCCCTCAGGATTCAGCCTGGGCAAGGCATCATTGCCCACAGAGGTTTGGTTGCAATCCTGCTGTTCTGCTAGCTAAAATAGCTTTCATAGTGCAGACATGGCATGACAGTAGTTCTAGGGATCGGCCATGACAGCCTTAATCCTGTTAATTTTATTAGGACAGATATAGATAGATAGATAGATAGATAGATAGATAGATAGATAGATAGATAGATAGATAGATAGATAGATAGATAGAGCTGGTGAGCACAGAACCTGGTAGACTTAAAAATGGAGCAGTGGCTGAGAATGAAAAATGGCTAACAATATTGGAGTGAAGGCAGGGTGAGAGATAAGTACCACAGGAGCAGTTCGGAGGTGGAGCAGCTTGTGCATGTTAAGGCATGGTCACAGCAATCATGGAGGCCTTTAATTATAGCAGGAGAGAACAGCACGCCGTAAGAGAACTGACAAAATTAAAATGAAGGAATGAAATCATTAAAGTGTAAATTCAGGGTTTAACTGGAGCAAAGAAACTAAAACAGACAAGACTTTCCCGTGTTCCCACAGGCTGGCACGGGAGAAGGAACATGAGATCCAGATAACACTGAATATTTGCAGTGACCAAAATAGGAAAGTGCTTCTGAACACACAGGCGTGAAAGATTCTTTAGTTTCTGGTGACGGCCAAGTCTTCTTCAGGAGCTGTGCAGAGTAGGTCCATACTGAAGAATGCTTTCTCTCTCCTTTACAGTGCTTTCAAACCAGACACTCCTCCCATTCATTAATATAAGGGAGGGCGAAGGAGATCTATTACTTCATCCTCATGTATGTGGCAGCTTTTCTTTACTGCCTCCTACGCTTCATCTGCCACTGCCTTAAATCTGCCCACTCTCCCCCTTTCACATGGCTCTTTTACAGCTTTATGTCAGACAGTCCTTTGCCACCTGAATGCCTTGCTTTGCCAAGGTCACTTTCTCACACACCATCAGCTGTTCTTTCTCCTCACATTCTTTTCATTTATCATTATAGCAATCAATCAATCATTTTCCATGTTTATGGTATCTTCTTTGAAGGTTTTTCATTTTCTAAGTTACTTTTCTCCTGTGCTTTATTAGACTACAGCATGCTTAGCTCTCTCCAAAGTTCAACATGAGATTATATGTGAGTGGGTGAGCCCATAAGCTCTCAGACAGTGCTCTCAAGATAAATAGAAGCATGTATTGTTAGAAACATCTTTGTTCAGTTTATCCTGAAATTACTTGGTACTACTGAAGACACTTCAAGAACTTCCCGAATACAGAATAATGTGTTTCAGGCACTGAGAATTTTAGTAATAAACTAATAAAGAAATGAGGATCTTGTGCAACCTTAGAATATTACTACCTTAACAATTTTTTCATAGTATCCATCCTGAATATTTTTAGCTGCAGAATAAGCAAATATTATTTCTTTTTGCACTTCCTAAATGAACAAGGAGATCAACTGATCATTATCTTTAATAGCACTCTTTTACATAATGAAAGACTTTTCATGTTCCTCATTTAGAGTTTCATTTTCTAAATCAAACATAGCCAGTGCTCTGAAACTCTTGGTTTCCTAAAACTCATGTTCCCTTTGCAGCCCTCTGAACTCTCTCCAGTGAGTCCACATTTCCAGTCAGGAACAATACCTGAAAGTAGGGGCAGTATTTCAGCCAGTCTCACCCATGCCAATGAAAGAACTGCAATTAATCCTCATTTTACAAATAATGCTGCTGTTCAGACTTTTATCTAAATAGCAAATTTCTCTTTGGTACACAACAGGCTCAGACCGTGACTCAATATCCTTTGCTTTCCAATGCTATCCTGTGGAGCTTGGTGGGATTCTGCCACCTGGCCAGCTGCTCCCTACCTCCATTTCACATTTCATTTCACATCCACAAGAGAAACATTCAGTGCTATTCTTTACTTTTGATCAAGGTGTGAGGGAAATGCCCTGCTTTTTACTCCACTTAGGAATAGCCCTCAGTTTTCATGCTGTATTGCAGCCCCCTTGCTTTTTACAATATCTAATCACTGCATGACTCCATCCCCAGAAAAAGATGCATGTTGGGACACTTTGTGTGATAAAGGACTTCTGAAGAGCAAACTCCTCCTTGCTGTCATGAAATTAATTTTTATTGCCAGCCATGGCATATGGGAGAAAAGATACACTTAGCCTCTATGTGGGTGACGCAGAAGGTGAAATCCGTGGAGGAAACAGGAGGAAACTGGTACGCTTGTTACTACAAGACAGGAACAAAAAAGAAACAGATGAAATGGCTAAATCAGGCATATAAAAAGTGTCCAGGATCTTGTCCAGAAAGCTGAAATAGATTATATGGCATTAAAAAATAAAAAATAATTTAAAAAAATTAAAATAAAAAAAACCACAAAAACAAAACCACCAAAACCAAACAAACAATAAACAACCAAAAGTAAAAACAAAAACAAACACACAACAACCAATCCAAACCCAAAACAACCAAAAACAAAACAAATCAAAACCAAACAAAAACAAACAAAAACCCAAACAAACAAACAAAAATATTATTTCAAGTATCACATTGCCTAAACAGTCTGGGAAAGGGATGCTAGAAAAATAATCTTTCATTATGTCCAGGAGACAAATAACTTTGCTTTGGTGGTCTGAGGGAAGAAAACTCAAAGTCTTTCAGAGGAATAGCATGCATCCTGAGCTCCCTTTGGGCACCCAGAGAGACAAATGGGACACATGAGTTACTTGCTGCCCACCTGGAATGTCATGTATGACAAGAGGCAGTCTCAGGTGTGTCTCCCTGAAAACTGCATAACTGTAGTCATAGCCTGAGGGAGCAAACCCAAGATCTTCATCTACCAACATATTCACACCAATTGTTACAGTTTTGGATATACTATGGTCTCTAGTTAAGAGTCTTCACATCCTCTTGTTGGTGCACCTTCCAGTTCTTTTATGTTTTTCTATTTGACATCTTTGGGCTACCTCCCTTTGACAACATTGCAGTCAGCTTCTTCAAACCTGTCCTGATATTTCCTTCACATTTTCAAAGCCATTCTGAAAGAGAAGAAAGGTAAAGCTAAGGCATTTTATTAAGCTCCAACCTGATAGAGAAAGTCCTCAAGAAAAGACACATTTTAAGTATATCTACCAGTCATTAAATGAGAGGTATTTCTCTTTCTGTGCTTGTTTGCAAATATGATACCAATGTGGCACAGACATATGCTTAGTTTCCACACAAAATAATCTCGCTGAACCCCACAGGTGAAATTTGATCTCATTACAGTAAAAAAAATCTGTTCTCCATTGACTCACCTGGGTACAACATTTCAGCAGTAAGACTATGCTGGCACATACAGGTAAGCATTTGCTGATACAGCAACTATTCTAGTCAAGGTTCAAGAATATTTTATATATATGTGGGAAGAAAGATAATGCATGTGTATGGTAGTATATAATAATCTCTAAGCATTGTTCAAGCTATTCAAATGCAGAAAAAACTCCAGTGTTACACAGAATAATGACTTTTATGAATTGGCTATAGTTTTAAAGTCAGTGTTTTACGTAAGATGCAATGACCTCTCTGAACAGCAGAGGACATTTAGTTACTCCAATTTGTGCTTTGAATGGTGTCCAGAGGGAAGAACAGTGGGGCCAGTGAGGAAACTCAGGCTGGGGACGGGCAAAGAGAAAGGCTCCTTTGTGCAGCAGCAGAGGCAGAATCCCACATGCTCACTTTCACACACAGACAAAGAAGGAAGGGCAACATTTATCTCTTCTGTTTTTTCTACTTTTTTTTTTCCAAGGTCTGCAGCACAAAATCGCTCACAGGCAAGCAGTCAGCAAGGAGGAAGCATCCTGTGTGCAGGGGCCCAGCCTGGGAGATTAGCAATATCATTTACCACAAACCTGACGCAGCAAGAGAAGTTGCTGTGAAAGGACATGGCAGAGGAGAGCTCCGAGAGCTGTGTATGAAAATACCAGATACAGCTGCTCTTTAATCATTGCACCAGCTCTCCAGTGATAAGCTCGATTTGCTACACCACTGACACAATATGGGATGCCAGAGGAACTCAACAGCAGTCAATGGAGAAGCTGGTGTGAATTAAAGCTGAAGTAAAACTAGCATGGCAAAACTCAGTATAAACCTAATCCTGCAGACCGCACTGTGTTGTTGCTGCATTTTGACTTCACTTGTTAAGCAAGACAGATGCACTGCTGTAACCAGGCTTCTCTGCTGAGAGGAATGCAAACTCTAGATCAGAGAGATGACAAGAGACACCACTGCCTGCAGTGATTGTGGCCCACAGCCAGGCAAGAATCAACCATGTTGGTTTTTATTTCTGATCCTGGGGCTCTTGGGCCTTTTACATTAAAACTGCTGCATAAGCAACCAAGAGGGACCAGAGTCTGAATCTGTCTGCAACAAACTGCAGTGTACAGCACCTTCTCGTGTGCTGTCCCTCATACCTAAATCTCTCAGCATCAGCTCATGGTAGTAACATGAGAGGATGAGATTATATTCAGTTTGGAGGGTCTAGGACAATGTATTAAACTCCTTAAAGTACAAAAGGCATTAAGAGAGGTGTTAGCGACAACACTATTAAGAAAGTGTATTGCAGTATAACTCCCACAGACTGTAAAGAAACAGAGGCAGTATCACATTGAAAACAGTCCTTTTAGGCAGTTAATACAAAGGATGTGAATGGTAAATCCCACTGAACTGGAGCACTTCTGTTTCAGATAGAGACAAAGTTTGTGACAAACCCAGTTTTGTACTCGTTGCCACCCCTTTTAGTATATCAATCGTTGTGAGGATTCTAAGGGTCTTTTCCAGTCTAAGTGATTCTGTGAAACTAATTCATCAACATCAGCGTTTTTTTTCAGGCACACTCAAACTACTCATCTCCACTGCATTACAGAATGAGTCCACTTGTTCTGGGGACCTAAATGCCTCCTTGGGCACAACTGAAAATGTACAACACTGTTGTACAACTCCACATCATCTCCAAGTACACCAAATAACAAGCTCTCATTCAGATGGACCTCTCAGAACCTCTTTTGGCATCAGGAACTGCACGAAATGCAGGGAGAGATATTAGTCCTGTGTATCAGAGCCAATTTGTCAGAACTTTAATGTCAATCAGGGGAAAATAGTTTCAACCCTTTTCTCTGCCCAGAGAAATGTGAACTCTCATCCCCACATCCTGTTGATGCAACCAGCAGCCTAGAAGTACTTCTAAATGCCTTTCGCAGTATTTTCTCAGTAAACTGCTGCATATGGTGGCAAATAATGAAATATCTGATGGACTGTAACAGGGAAATAATGCTATAGCCTGGTTTGGAGAGTAGACATTGGAGTCAGATATTAGTCATTCTTTCAGGATCATTTAAAAATAACCTGAAGTACCGGCATATCCATGCATTTTGATGACTTAAACTATAAGGTTTTGCTCATACTATCTTTCCTAGTTAGGTCTGCCATAAAGCCTCCCTTAGCAAAATGTACCTTACTCTGGCAGAAAACATTGTCTTCTTGCATCTTTTCCAGTCATCACAATCAATCATACAAGAAAAGCAACCTTCCAGCAGTTTAACTCACTCCATCTATACCAGGCCATTCCCACAATCAGCTGGTTTGTGTGTGAAGGCCTTAGTACTTCACAAACATCCATGTTGCCTCTGAATAAATCATCAGTCTGGACAAGCTACAACCCACCCATATGATTAAGAAGCATTTGTTTGTTTATTTTGTTCTAGGAAGAACACTACCATCTTAATAAGTACTTAATAAGGGTCACAAATTTGCCATGAAGAAATGTGGGAGTGATGGAGGAGGTTGGGAGGGATTCAGGATGTCAGAGGTTCCATATGCAGCAGGCAACTGGAGCCTTCTGCGAAACTGGATGCTCTAGGCATGACTATAGAAGCTGATGTGCCTTTAGAGCCTAGAGAGTGGGAACAGTGTGGACAGCCAGTAGGCTTGGCATCAAACATGTCCTCCATCCTGTAAAGAGGATGCAGAGCTGTAACAAGGACCATGAATCCCTCTTTTCTCATGCAGGTGAACAAACCTGCCCAGGCAAAGTCTCTGCTACTACAAACTCTCCCCTCTCCCTGCCTTCTTGCCTCAGCCTCTCCTGCCCACTGCTGCTGTTGTGGTGTGAACAGATGGGAGCAGCCCTCTAGGCAGTTAAATGAAACCATGAGGAAGAGGAAGGGGGAAGAGCAGACCACAGCTTCCAGCCCCTCTCCCTTGCTCATCACAAGCTGCTGGAGAGATCGAGTAGGGCTATCTGACAGCTCACTTCAGCTCTGGATTGAAGCACTTTGGGAGGACTGGAGGTAGAGGCAGGACAGGTTTGATTCCCTTCTCCCACACAACTTCTAACTGACTGAATGTTATTCCATCAGTGCTTTTAAATTTAGATTAACCCTGCAACGGGTAACTTCCAACGCTGTTTCACCCAGATATCCAAAATTACAAACTCTTTCAAATCTTTAAAAGGTGAAAAACAAGCCATTTTTATTTTTTCAAGCATTTCAGTCTTTTCTTCATATTCTGATCTGAAATTACAAAACACAATTTGCCTTATGCAACAATCTGTTTCAAGGAGGTGCAATAGGTAACAGCAAACCAAATATGTGACCCGGGGGAGTTTGAACAGGATCTGAGCACAGCTCTCAAATAGACTTGTAAACCTTTCATCCATTCCTCTCAAGCCTCTGCTTTGTTTATGCCAAGTAGGAATTACTAGAGTAGCAGTTAGTAATGCTGGCAAAGGAAACTGCAGGCTGGGTGCGGGAATAGGCCTTCTGTCTGAGCAGAGTTCTTATCTTTCATTGAGGCTTATGGTCCAGTCACATCTCATCTGCTGTGAGGTCATTATACCCCTTCCTGTCCTAGCACCTCTGCACTGCCACTGTCACTTAGGTATTTGTCATCCAGCCCACAAGTTTGCATGTTTATTCATATTTCATCTGTCATTTGCTTTATTACGGCTTGCTCAATTCAGGTTTATATGCCACCTACCAGCAGTAAGGCAATAGTTCCGTTTCCTCCCATAATAAGTAACTTCTGGAAGAACTTGGTTTTTTAACAGTTGGAGAAACATCCATCAAAAGAATCAAAACACTGGTTCTTTATGCTGGGATACTTTTGACTGATTTTTCCCCTCCTTCTTCCCAATCCAGTTCCACTGATGCTTGCAATGGTCAGAAAAATAACCTAATTTGAAATACTGCCAGTAGCACTTCAAGTTCTGTCTTTCATGGATCTTTGAGCTGGGTTAACAAGCACAGTACACACAATCCCCATGGTCCCTTGGAGCTTTCTGGGCTAAATACCAAACCTCACTATCATCATCATAATTCAACCAGTGATTGTAACCATGGGATATTTTATTTTAAAATATCTTGGGGTATGTGCACTCACTGTCACCTAGGAGATGCTGAATGAGTAGGCGTTTAACCACAGATGATTTTGAGGAGTCATATTTTCCAGCATGAATCAGATTATACTTTCTTTAGCTAAAAGGTGTCCATGTGATTAGTGCAAAATAAAACATTGGAAATAATCTTTCCTGAAAATCTAGCTGATCACAGCTGTGATCACATCTGACATTTTAAGGAGTAGTGAAAGGAGTTTGGAGCAGGCAGAAAAGAGAACAGTGAAAGATGGAGAAGTAACACAGGCTAAGGAAATTACTGAAATCTCAGTTACTTAACAAGGGGCATAGAAGTAAAATTTATATTTCCTATACATAATTATGTAAGCAATTACCACTGGTGCCATGCTCATAAAACCAACCAGTGGGGAGGGGAGGCATCCTTTAAAACAGGGGGTGTTATAATCTTAAATAAAATTCATATGCAAAGTGTTTTGCTTTTCCAAATAGAATAAAAGGGTGGAGGGAAAAACAGAGCCTGTAGGCTTAGCTGTGGGCATCAACACAAACATCGCCCTGCAGACAAAGCTTTGTCTACTGCCCCTTAATTAAAGGAGCTATCCTGGAGTTTTCTTAGATTAAAGAGAGAAACAAAAAGAAAACTATATAGGGAGAGAAAACAATAAGGTCTCTGTTTCCTTCTTGAGAAGCCACTGTTTTACTGCAGAGCCACAGGCCCTTTCTATTTACAAATTCAAAGGCCAGTACTAAACTTTCAAAGATGCTTGCGGCAGGTTCTGTTTCAAATTACCTGCATACTGTGTGGTTTCCTAAGTGGGCTTTCTGCTGAAACTGTAATCAGTCTAAAGCAATATCTACAAATGCTGGGTTGGATCAACAGGCTGTGCGCGGTATCTCCAGCAACCCCATGAAAATGCCTTCTTTACTATTGTGAGGGACTGAAAAAAGTTATTAAACTTATTAGTGACTCAGAACAACCCTGTGCCTGTGGGAGGGAGCAGATCAGGTTGTGCCAAGGTGGGATACCCTTTCCCCCCTACCCCCAACCATATCCCCGCCTCCTTGAGAGCCTTTAGTGCAGCTGTCAGTCACTGGCACACCAGGAGCGCTGCCCACACCACAATCCCTGGAGCCCCTAACCCAGATCCCGAAGGGCTGGCACAGCAGAAGCCCCACCTAGGGGTGGGTGGCTACAGGAGTCACCACACCTCTGTACTGTTCTTGGACTTCTGGTAGATGGATCTATGCTGGATCTATGGTGGTAGATATAATTCTTATTTTCTCTATTTCTTTACTTCTTCCTCTTCTAATTTTCTTTTCTTGATATTTGGAAAACTTAAACCTGGATGTGTTGGAATTTGCTAAGTGTGAAATACTTTAAACTTTTGCCAGGTAACTTTATTTTCCAAGGTGTGCCAACAAAAATGTGTTATTTTGACCCCCTGGGAAGCATCATAGCATTTCTCCCATGTGCAACCTCAAGGTATTAAAGGAACTGAAGGCCCTTTTAATAAATCCATCAGGCAAGTTTTAAGGCCTTGTATTTTTTTATTGTAAAACCCCTTCAATGAGATCATGAGAAGAGCCTGGCGTCTTACAACTATCAAAAGGACCCAAGTAAGCTTAGATATATTTGGCTTTAATTTAAATTTAAAGGCAAGTTGCTCAGGAGAAAAATGGCAAGCAGACATGAGGGGAAACCAGCAACAAGTATTCTTCCTGTAAGACCTCTCTGTGGGTTTTTCCTCCTCCCAAACAGCTTGCAGTGTTGAATGCAAGAGGCTACACAGGATGTTTGAGCACCCAGAAGCAACAATGTGCCCTGTTTGCTAAACCCCAGTATCTGTAAAGTATTTCCAGCACAGAGACCTCCAAGTTTGCAGTTTTGAAAGGAAGAGGAATCTATATACAAAAGGATTGCTGGAAGCAGCTCTTTCCATAAGCAGGTTGCACCCTTGAAAGAGAGAAAAGCTCCTTTGGAAGCTAGTTTGGATGGAGTTACCACACTGCCAAGAGGAACTGGTGAGGGTTTCTCCACACTTCGTTTTGAAATTTTAAACCAGAGGTGCTGTGGCAATCACCACCTGGCTGGCAGAGGCAAGAAGTGACCGTTCAGTCAACTACACCACCAACACTGTTTAAAATATCTTGACACAGAGATAGCTAGTGCATCTTAGATACCTTTACAACTTCAGATGCAGATTTTCAGCCCTTGGCAAGACCTGTGAATTCTAATGAAAATGCAGCCCTTTCTAGGGAATGTGTTCTGTTGACTTTTTTCTCCCTAGTATTGGAAATTTAATGTTATTACATTTCTTCTTTTTTTTTTTTTCGACAGAATTCTAAATTCTCCAAAGTTTACAGAAAGAAACACTTCAACACTGTAATGGAAAATGGTTTGGCATTTTGCCAAGGTCGAACCCAGGACATACCCTTTTAGAGCTTCATCTGGAAGAGAAAAAAAGAGAAGTCTTACCTGTTTGAATTCACACAAAGGACTAAGGACCTACTCAGTGATTTTGATGGTGAGAATTAAGACAAAGACATAACCACCCCCAAAATCTTAAAAATTTGAAGTGACAAAGTTAAAAATTGAACAATTGTAACCTGAATTATGTGCAGATGGCAAAGCACTGAACATCATCTCAGATAAAGGGAGCAAAGAAGAGACTGTGAGAAAGAATGCCACTTTTTCATCCCACTTCTCTTCAGACTACATGTCCTTCTCGGTATGAAATGCATGCGCAGGAGGTGAAGGTGGAGAAATAGTTACAGCAGTGGTATTACCATTTCCAAACTGTGTGTCCATGTATTTACTCACCTGGTTCCTCCACCACAGACATCTGTGCATCAACAGAAAAGCAGACATCCCACTGCCTTTTCAGAGCCCAGGAATTATGCTGCAAAGGCCACAAATAGGAACAAAAGTAGGAACAGTTTCACTGTACCTTTTTTATTCTGGTCAGCTCCACAGGAAGGAAATATTCTGTTCTCATGAAGCAAATACAGAAAAAAGTTGAAACAGTAATGTGGACTCCACAGAATTAGCCAATATTCTTAAAGTGCTTTACCAATGGAAAACAAAAACAAGCAAACAAACAAAAAAAAACCCCAAAAAACTGATTTCCAATACCTGATGGAATAAATCACCATTTTCTCCATCCCCAGCTTTATTTTTCTCTGAAGACTGAAGCTTTAACAGTTTTTCCCCAGTAATAAATGGAATTTTGTGGCAGACCTAGAAATAAAACTAGGTCTTTCTAATGCCTCTACTTCCTACTCCAAGAGCAGCAGGAACTAATCACAATTCCACTGTTCAGTCATTGCCCATAGAATTAACTGTTTTCTTCTTTTTTGACTGAGCGTGTGCGAGCATATGTAAGAATTAAAAAACCTTGAAGAGGACACTGTTTCCCAGGTAGTCTGCACCTACAATTCCTTTCACTAAGAAGGCTTCGCTCAAGCCTCCTTTTGCTGCCTGTGTTCTCTCCCCATCTGCTGCCATCCGCCACAGCACAGCAGCACACGGAGTCTCTGTGCAGCACTGTGGAAGATGAACTGCTGTAGTCACTCAAATGACTTGTTTGTCATTTTTAGGTGCTCTTGGAGAGCAGGGAAAGTGAACCTATTGCCTGGATCCCTTCACATTTAAACTGTGCATGAAGAAGCCCTGGGTCTGATGAGGGGACCCACAATACACTCCAGCTGCTTCAAATACAGTAGCAACATCAAGAGCAGCCAATGCAAATACTGCTTTTTTTCACTGCCACTTGAAAAATAACTTTTTTACGAGTTCCCTTTTACCACATGTAAGCTGAACTTCTTTCTCGGCTCTTGGGAATGAAGGGCAACCTTGTAATATGAGTATGAGGAAGCCTGGAACTGTGCTCTCCCCAGAGACCTGTAAAGGAGTAACAACTGAGCTGCTGTGCCCCTCTTGCTCTTGCAGGAGAGAATATACAGCTTCACTCCTCTCTGCAGGCACTGAGCCAGACAGTCTGGTCAGGAAAGCAATGGTAGCCGGAACAAATTCTGGTCCCCATGGCCTTCCAGTCATTGCTTACAAGAGGAAGCATGAGGTGAGTAGAGACTGCTCCTTCCCCTTCTTGCCTGGAAGCACAATGCCACTTTCTAGACTGCAATAAAAATGTGTTATGCGCATATATAGATTGTCAGTGTATAGACTGATATATGTCTATACACCAACAACTTGCTTGGAAAGTCTAATGTAGTAATGACAGCAAGTATGTCAAGTTAAAATGGCAGGTTGGACTTCTTTTCTTTGGTGCATCACTCAGCTGAGTAAGAGACAGCATGGGCTTTTATGGACCAGGCTTGTCAAACAAACACTACATATGCACTACCATCATACCTTATACTCAAACTCTCAAATGCAAAGCAGAGATGGACATAGCCAGAATTTGTATTTAAATAACACTAGATTAATTGAAGCAGCACTTAAGAAAGATATATGAAGGAATCTACTGATTAATTAAGAGGTTTCTTTCTTTTCTTTTTTTTTTTCAATTAATATTTTCACACTTCATTTTGCTTTAGGATAGGGTGATAGAGTACTGATTCTGTATTTGCTTTCAACAGATATTTAGGAGTACAGAATTACAGTAAGAAAGCAAAGGAAAGAGGTTCATCTTCTCTTAATTAGGCTATGGACGTTCCTGCACAGTCCTGCTCCCAACCCAGGAGATCTCTCATGGGCCTACATGATTTTGAATTTTCCTAATGGTTTAAGGCATATTTTCAAGAAGACTCTGCCTCCCTAGGACTTCATTAAAATCTAAAAAGACACTGGCAATGAGGGGAAAAAAATATTTTCTTATTTGCATTCCCTAAAGTTACTATTCATCTCAGCTTTTATTTTTCTGATTCTAATAAAGATTCTATGTTTTTCTTTAGTTAGAAAAATATGGGAGAGACAAATGATTCCTCATTGCATATGGGAGATCCATTTACCCATGCAGAATGGGTAGAAATTCCTCAAAATTTTCTACTCACTAACTGCAGTGATTTTTCACATGTGCAAAGAACTGCAAAGCAGTGGGTCAGGGAACAGGATGTGATTGGACACTGGGAAGGGGATAATGATGAAACAAGAAAAAAGAGCCACCTTCATCTGTAATGCACTAAGTTGTTGATAAATTAGTCTGTGACCACTGAGATAATGGTTTCTAAATTGTGTGGAAATTAACTTAATTATGCAGCAGTTTGTGCTCTCACTTCATTCCTCAGAGACCTACCTGGTCACTACTTTAATCCTGCAGTTACTTTTTCCTGTAGCTGCAGCCTGCAGTGACTAAAAGATCAGGCAAGCTTAACAAAAGGTTCAGAACTCTTGTCTTAAATCTGCATTATGACTAATTTAATTGCTCACAACTTTATCTATTTCCTTAGGAAGCAAACAGCTCATGTTTTATTGCACCATTCTGCCAAGGAGCAGATAAATCAAGTCTTCCTCACTTCATCTAAAAATTTAGAGCTTTATTAAGGGAAAAAAATACCAGTCTATGGAAGGAAATTTTGCCTTCTGAGGAAGAGGAATTTCATTCATTTCCAATAGGTAATTTTTCCAAATTCACAAATCCCCTGTATGGACTACTGGAATGTTTGAGTAGAGAGAAAAATACACACAAACTGAAAAGAGAGAAGAAGAGGTTAAAAAAAGAGAAGACTGTGTGAGAAAAGAGATATAGGATAAAAATAGGGGGGAGGAATAGGAAGAAAGAGAAGAAAAAATAAAAAGAAAATTTAAAAAAAAGGGGGGGGGGCAGGAAAGAGAAGGAAAAAAAGACCTTCAAAACTTCCATATATAAAGTGTTCAGCAGGAAATTCACGGAAAACTGGTGCTGCCAGCACACAGACAGAGCACAGCAATGAAGGGCACAGCACAAGACCACAAGGCATGTATTTTTTTCCTCTCTCCTTCCTAAGGACTCCGTATCAGGACAGCTGTCATTCAGAGGATGCTCATTCAGCTCTTTCCTGTCACTGCTCACTGCCGGAGTGACCCGCCAGGCAGGTGTCACTGCTGCGCCAGACTGTCGTGCTCCCTTCCCTCTGCCTGACCTGGCTCACTAGCAATTGCTGCTGGTATTTATGAGACACAGATGCTCTTCACACTCATTTCAAGAAGCCTGCAGGTACTGCCACATCTATTGCTCCCCTGAGCTACTTTTAGACACATAGTGTAATTTAGCCCAGGACTTTTTTCTCTTCTGTTGACAGGTGGCTCCTGAAACAGGAATGGGGTTTATTTCCATGCATGGTCCCAGCGCTAATAGTTACTCATTTGAGTTTCCTTTGTCCCGACCCATGATGGGTACATCTGTCCATAGGCTGTAAACTCATGTGTGATGACATTATTGTTTTCTTCACTTGATAATTACTCAGTATGACATGGGAGTTCCCAGACATACACGACCTCCCTGCTTGCATGGTCTAGGGACTCAAGAAGTTTTTTCTTTCCAGCAAGACTTCTCTGCCTTCAGGATAAGTCAACACCATCATACCTGCAGATGTTTTGACATGAAAACTTTTTTTAAGTTTTGAATACATAGACACAAGTGATGCTAAATCCATGCATTGTACCTGGCACAGATAACCAACCGGTGATTCTCTGTAGCCAGACTGGGAGGACTTTGGAACCAAAACACTTTCTGCTACAATTGGTGGGTTTAGTGTTTCAGAACTGGAAAATTAATCGTGCCACAAGTTCTTGGACTCAGCCATGTATTTTACCAGACTGGATACACCTGAAGCTTGAGCCTGGGGCCTAAGCATCCTGAGAGATAAAGGTGCAAAATGTTCAGTGAATCAAGCAGACTATATACTTGAGATAAAACTTCATTGGCACTAGACTTCCTGATGTCCAGTTCACAACACAGAGAAAAATTACATAGTTAAAGTATTTATGTTCTGGTGAAGTTAAAAAAACCCCCACATTCAAGTGACTGATTGCCTGAGTCTTATTCTATGAGAGCTTTTCTATCTCTTTTCTACTGAAGTTCCCCAGTAAATTGCAACGGACTCAAAACTCTGGGGCTGAATTGAAAAAGTTTTCTGGCAGTCCAAGAGGTTTGGTTGAGATATTCCAGATTAAACTGTACTGGTTTAATCAGCAGAAGAATTTGGCCCTTCTTAAGAAAATATAAGAAAGCTGAAATAGATAGAGCTTGCATGTTGGAACAGGTAAGGAAATAATGGAAATGACAGCAAATCCAACCCCACCTAGTCTCTCTATGAATCTTGGAGTTTTCAAACAGGTTATGAGACTTCATGTCAAGCAAAACATCTGATGAGAAAATAAGTAAGAAACAAAGTAGGAAATTTGTGTTTGATTCTGCTTTAACTTACACTGCTGTAAATCTACTCCAGCCAAAAATCTGACATGTGTGACATAATACAGGAGAATGTCCATGAAAAACCTACATGTAACTCTTACAAATAAATAGTTTAACATACTGACAAGAAAAAAAAAAGGAAATAAAAATTAACTGGAGTATATGCTAATCTGACTTAGGAAAGTGTTTTCACTGCAGAATACTTCACATTCCCAAAGCCCAGGGCACTGTGAAAAGAAAATATTCCCTTTTGCTTAGCCTTAGAAACATTTCCTAAATATTTAACTATGTCATAGTCCATATATTTTTTTCTTTGCTTTATAAGAAAAAATACAATACCATTACTGATTGGATGGATAACAAAGAAAAAAAAAAACAATTACCCAGAAATCCCTAAGGGGGAGCATAAGCTTTTTTTTAAAGTATTTATTTCATTACAACATAAGTTGGAGTACATAAAAAGCTTTACCTATATATACTTCAAAAATTAAACTATTATTACATCAGTTACACATAGAATTCACCTGAACTGTGAACAGTGTCTACAGCATTTGCATTCGTTAATCTGTTGAAAGTGGTAGCATTGACATTGTTATTTCATGATTTCACAAATTTGTCCAAGGTTTATCCACTAAGACTTAAAAGCAAAGCAAGAGACTCCTGCAAAATGCAGTTTATGTGGTGGTTTGAGAAGCTTTGCAGGTGCAAAATGGCAAGACTAACAATATAATTGGTAAAAAGTCAGCCTGTTTAAGAAATATTTGAAAAAAACCAAACTGGCCCTGTAGTCATCACTGTCTGAAGTACCAACTCTGGTTTCCCTTCTCTGCTATTTGTTTGTTTCAACTGGATGTTCAGTAGATACTTTTGACTCCGAATTCATCTCTTCCCTCCTATCCCTCTGTCCCATGCTCCCATTTCTTCACATTGAGTAATTTATGAAAGCTAGACTCCAAAATAGCCTGCTGTTGTGGTTTAACTCCACCTGGCAGTTCAGCTCCACGCAGCCACTCACTCACTCCTCCCAGTGGTTTGGGAGAGAGAATCAGAAGGGGGAAAGTGACAAAACTCATGGGTTGAGATAAAAGCAGTTCAACAGCTAAAGCAAAAGTTGCATCCACAAGCAAAGCAAAACAAGGAATTTATTCACTGTTTCCCATGGGCAGGCAAGTGTTCAGCTATTCCCGGGAAAGCAGGGCTCCAGCACACACAGTGATGACTTAGGAAGACAAAAGCCATCACTCTGGATGTCCTTGTTCCCTCCATACTTCTTCTTCCCCCAACTTCATATGCTGACCATGACCACATATGGTCTGGAATATCCCTTTGGTCAGTTGGATCAGCTGTTCTGGCTGTGTCCCCTCAAAGCTCCTTGTGCACCACCATCCTCCTCACTGGTGGGGTGAAGTGAGGAGCAGAAAAGGCCGTAATGCTGTGTGAGCACTGCCCAGCAATAATGAAAACACCCCTATATTATCAACACTGTTTTCAGCACAAACCCAAAACACAGCCCCATACCAACTGCTGCAATGAAAATTAACTACCTCAGCCAAAACCAGCAATCCTGCTGATTCCTAACAGTGATGGGTTCATTCCAGCAGCTCTCAGCATTCAACAGGCCGAAACAAATGAAAAGTGTCTGATTATATATTCTGAGTGCAAAATTTTACTGAGCTTATGTCAATGTCAGCTTCTAGTAGCAGTAATGTCAAGTCAGAAGAGCTACAGTAATCTAGTAAATGTGGGGAACTATTACAAACTTGCATTACATTATCTCAGAGTAGGAGTTAAGGCAGTAAATACGTAAAAAATTATTTTGCTACAATAGTACTAGGACTCATACTGATAATAGCCACGCAGAGCTGTTCTGTTACACCCAGTGTGAATCTGCTGCGCAGAATAATAGAAGACAAAAAAGAAATTAATAAAATACTTGTTACTGCAACTGCTCAGCAGTACCACCATTTCCCCTTCTTGTGCCTTCTTAAGTTTCCCAGGGGCAATGCTACTGGGAAAAAAAAAAGTCTGAAGATACAATGCTGTCTAAATCTTCTGGCTTCATTCAAATAGAAAACACTACACATCAATCCAGACACAAAGCACCAGTGCTGCTGTTAAGCTCTGTGATAATGAAGGGTACCACAGCTATGGAACAGTCAATGGAATGCATACCATAAACCAGGAAAAGCAGTGGCCACTCATGAACAGTGGTAATTGGAATACAACACTGAGAGCCAATCAAACAGGACAGGAGAGTTACAGCTTTCGTGTGAATAATTTATTCTTTTATCACTTTAAATTTTACCAGGTACTTATTTACAAAGAAACTTTTGTGGACAGAATTTACATCAGCTACTGCACAATTTTATTCATTACTAGGGTGTGATTAGCATCGTTCCCATGTTGTTTAACAGTGCTGGTTTTGATCAAATAGGGTTATTCTTTTGCCAATTATTTGTTTGACTTAGTTTCCAAGTGTAAACAGAATTTGTACACGTCTTTGCTGCAATTAAAGATTTCTCTTTACAGAACCAGTTAATAGATGGAAACAGTAAAGCTCCATCTGTTATTAGCATTTCTTTGTCAAAGCCAGGATTTAGTTTTAGATTCAATGAATGCTTTAGGCATTTCCATGTTAGGCTGTACAATGCCTCTTTACCAAGACGGCACCCCTGAGAATTCAAATTATCAGCTTGGACTCCCAGTACAGTGCATGGAGTAGTTCACCTTGGAGTGGTAACCCAAAATACAGAGCCTGTCTGCAAAAGCATTCCAAAGAAAACTTGCCCAATTGTACCAATATGTACTAAATCTGTCCTGAATTACCTATCCAGGAGCTGGAACCTGGAATCTATTCGTAACTCAATGTGCAGGACCCTGTGTGTTCTTTTGGAGGATTTGCATGAAGCTCATCCATGAAAAAGAGCCTAGGAGGTGGTCCCAATACGCTTCTTCTAAGCAGCCATCTAGATTTGAGAGCTTGCACACACATACACACACAGTGCAAGGCCTCAGTTCAGCCCTTACTCAGCTAAAGAGAATTCAAGTATAAATCCTCTAGCAGATGACCCTGAAAGCAGGAGTACTCCAGGGAGGAAAATTATCGCCTGAAAAATTAGAGCAGAAAAATTATCTCCTGCACATCCTACTAAAATGGGAGGATTGAAAACTTATGGAGAAGAAAGACAGCAGAGCAGACTAAGTCTCTCCAGCTAGTCACCCATGAAGGTTTGAATTTACTTACCCTGATAATTTGTGAGATTTTTTTAGCCAATTAACATACAATACAAAAATATTTAGAGATCAGGGACTAGCTCCAAGAGGTCCTTTAGTCCACTGACAATCAGGAGGTGGGGGATATGGACTGAATGCTTGCAGGCTAAGAAAGCACACACAGATCTCCATGTTCCCATGCAGATACAGCAGCCTTCAGGCTACTCTAGATAAAATAGCTGTCTTAAAAGCAAAACATATGCAAACAAAACTCGAGGGTGGCCTGGCCTTTTAATTTGTACCATAAAACCTTGTTACATCAGTGGCTTCTGGGTATCCTATCATCTAGTTTCAAAGGATCTGAGGTGGTCCGCAGGTAAGTGTGGAACTGCTCCAAGGTGGACAGTTCCATGGGGGTGAAGGAGAACTGCTCAGCACCTCCACATGTCAAAGGGACAGTTGTTCCTAGGTTTAAATTGAACTGAAGAGTTCTGGGATAATAATTTTGGTCTTCAAATGCCTGAGGACTACCTAAATTCTGTTTTTTGTACCCAAGTTTGGTGGGTTTTTCAGGGGGAGCATATAATTGAGGAAAAAAACAACTCTCAGCAAACCTGCCTCAGGCTTACCAGGGAGGAAACAGAGGTCACAGAGCAGGAAATCTGGCTAGAAACATGCCTCTGTTGTCAATCATCAGGCTGTGACTATGCAGAGTTTACAAAGGAAACAGGTTTGACAGACAGATACTAATGAAGCCCAGACTCTGCCCCCATTGACACTGTGTAAACAGTGAAAGCTGAAAAGCACTTGATTCAACTTTTTCTAAAAATAGGAGCTAGCAAAAATACAAACCACTGCAGGTTCATTGTATGCTTATTACTGTAGAACTTATTTCCAAATGTATTTCTTCATAGTGTACAGCAGCAAGGAAGAAAGGATGTGTTTCATTCTGTCACAGAAGCTTGTAGCATGTTTTCACAGCTTAAATCATGGAGACTTCCCAAAACTCATTTAGAAGCATTTTCATGCGTTAGCAGGAATGAAAGTGCTTAATTAATGCTTAATTAATAGGAATGCAAAAGCTGGCTTGATGCCTCGCTATGCTGTAGTATAAGAACTATACTACGTAATACTTTGAACTATGAAATTGTAATGTATTGCAAGATAAACAGACATTTCCTTGTGTGTGTTCCTGGTGACTCTACTATTTCAAAATCTGGCCTAGCACTTATGCTAGTTTAAGTATGCACCTAAGTGTTTCACTACCCAGCTTGAAATACTTTCTACAGTTCACATAAAAATTATGCTGAAGGCAAACACATACTTTTTCTTTTCTCCTCAAGCTACCATGCTGTAATTTAATTTAGAGTCAACATTTCCAAGGATTCTTGTCTGAGAATTAAATCCAGCATTCTCTGAATGGTATTAAATTCCACTGCACCAACCTGTATTGAGTCTAAGATAAACATCACACTCTGCAAGCCTACAGCTCCGGCCTGGCTGGTGCTTTAATTAGTTCACTAGGGAATAAGCTCACTTCACTAAGAACTTCTAGGACTGGACCACTGTTTTCTACAGTATGGCTAACGAGATCAACTGCATTAAAACCCTGTGCAAGACAAATGGAGAAAAGAAAAAAAAACCCAAAACATTACAGTGAAGGAAAGAAGCATCTATAAACTTCACTACTCTCTTTTGTAAAGATGGTGCCTCTTAGGACAGAGCCTGCTGCCTTCCTTTGGAACTAGCAATTACATATAAGAATGCTAAAGTCCTGTTTAACAAAAACATCTTAATAAAACATAAAAAGATCTGTTTTCTTTGATGTAAGGTCCCTATGTCTAAAATATGAATCTATACTAGAACTTCTGAGTATAAACAATTCTCTTCAACAGTCCATGCCAGTTCCATGCTGAATATACAGCAATGTACTAGCAAAAACACAGGTTCCTTTTTCAGAAAAGGTTTCTCAGTGATTTACCATAAAGCTAAAATATTTGCCTTGCCTACTAATTTTTTTTTATATAAAATGTATAAAATAAATGTATGTGCCCTTTTCAATACAGTCTGTGTAGACAATTTACTCTTTTCCAGTTCTGAGTAACATGACAAAAAGTACACTCCAATTTTCCACAGGCAGGAAGGAGTTTTGTATGGTTTTGTCTCATTAGGATGCTGCTCCACAAACAGCTCTCTTGGGCAGCTTAGAATCACAATGACAGCGTACGCCATCAGCACGTACTGCAATTAACAGGGACTTATTGATTACAGCAATCACTAGATCAAAATAAATAAAGCAGTCTCTCAATCGAAAGATGGAGAAATAACATCATGCTAGTGCACAATATAATTGCCATGTGTTGCGCATTCCTATTTTCCATGTCCTCCTTTGATGGTCTTGAACTAAGTTGGAAAAGCCTCTTGCCACAGGATACTGAACATACAGTGAAACATGTGAGCTGTTTTCAGTCAGTTTCAAAGAATTTACATTTGGTTTAGGTTAACCTTCCTTGACCTGCAGTTAATTAAAGAGCAGCTGAAGTACAAAGTTTTTCCCCAACTCTAGTGGCATACATGGTCATGTCAATCGGTTGCAGTCTGAACAACTTCAGTTCATTTTTGTTATAATTTAAAATCTCTGATAAAAAAAGGTAACAAAACAATGTCTTTTTATATAGAAACCATTGCCTTTTTCAAATAAAGAACATATCAACATTTCATATCTGCTGTAATATGCCACATTTTAGAAAGGTGACCTTTTTCTTTTCATTTGTATTCCAAGTAAAACATGTGGCACTCATTTGTGTTACTCAAAACTTTAAGTCTGGTATCTGTTAAATCATCTGTGGTTGAAATTTTGGGGACCACACAGTGCCACATCTTCCTTAAACCATCTATTGCACCAGAAATGAAAGGCTGTGATGGAGATGTTCTTCCTATACTTTTTTAACACAGGAAATGGTTGGTTTAACATAGAAACAAATGCAGCTAAGCTATGTTGCCAGCAGCGTTTTTCCCTCGGTATCATCCCAGAGGCAAAAAACCCAAATGGCAGAAAAGGCTGCAGCCCAGATTGCAACTATGTGTAAACACATGACCAACACTAACAACCCATATTTTAGAAATCCAGGTGTAAAAACGTTTTTCTCAGATTGGGAATTGGCACAAACATAATCCAGAGATTATCCATTATAGCAGCTTTTACTTTCATGTGCTTGGCTTTTCACACAAAGCACAGCAAACATGAGAACAGTTACAACCGAGTTACAGCCAGCTCAGCATCTTGGGAGCAGAAAGGAGGAAAGGGAGAGCCCCTCTTGTCTGCAGACACACCAGAGAAGGTGCCCTCTGTAGGTGGGAGTTTGTGGGTCTCCCACAGCTGCAACCCAGCTCCCCTCTCAAGAAGCCAGTCAGGCAGGCCACCTCACAGTGGGAGGGAGCCCTCCTCATCCCCTGTTTTGTCCAGCCTCTCGGGCAGAGTAAGCACAAAGGGTAGGAGGACACCCTTGACATCCAAGGGAGCTTTAAGAAGCTCCCCATCAAAAGTGCCCTTGAGCCCACCATCCGCTTCCACCTCGCCATCCTGGGCTAGGCTGAAGCGAAGGGTGCCGGTCCGGTTGACGCAGTAGATGGTGTTGCCCAGGGGGGCACAGCGGAAGGGCTGGACGGGGCCGCCGCTGGGCCGCAGGCTGGCGCACTGGCTCCAGCACTTGGCCACGGTGTTGTACCGGAACACTTCCACACCACCAGCGCTCCCGCCGCCTGGGCCCTGCTCCCCACCACGGCCACTGCTCACGTCGAAGCGGTAGATGAAGCTCTTGAAAGCCACCATGTCAGCGGAGCGCCGGCGGCTGCTGTTGTAAGGGCACTCCTGCCACTCATCACGTTTGGGGTCGTACTTGAGCAGGCGGTAGAAGAGGGAGCCTCCTGACACATAGATCTCTCCGTTGCAGGTGGTGGCCTCATGAGCCACAGCGAAGGCACCCTTGGGCAGAGGCGCCACGGGGCTCCAGCGGTCGGCCCGCGGGTCGTACCTCTCCACGGTGAAGAGGCACTCGCCGCCCACGGCGTACAGGTAACCATCCAGGGCCAGCAGCTTGAGCTGTGAGCGGGGCTGCGCCAGCGGCCGCACTTGGCTCCAGGTGTCGGTGAGCGGGTTGTAGCAGAACACCTTGTCGGAAAGGCGGGCCCGGGGCTCGCTGCCCGCCGGCCCGGTCACGATGCCCCCTGCCAGGAAGAGGTAGTTGTGGAGGACACACATGGCACAGCCCTTGGCATTGGCCTCCTCGGGCAGGCGGGTCAGCACGCTCCACTCTCCGCTGGCCTCCTGGTAGCAGTGGATGAGGGAGCCGCTCTCCTCCAGGGACACCACAGAGGAAGGGCTCTGCGGCCGGCTGCTCTCCCGGCTCTGGGGCCGGCTGCCTCCGCCCGGCCGCTCAAAGGCATCGCTGACCTCGGCCACCAGCAGGCAGGGCCGGCCCGCCTCCAAGCGCCGCTGCAGGATGAGGTCCCGCTCGGTGCCGGTGAGGCGGCCGTACACGCTGGGCTCCCGCAGCACCTCCAGGTAATGGTCGCTCATGAAGCGGTAGGCAGCCTCCCGCAGCTCCGCCAGCCGCTGCTTCTTGGCCAGGCAGAGGAGCTGGTAGCAGTTTCCGAGGCAGAGCTGGGCGCGCATGGCCTCGGCGGCGCAGTGCAGGGCGCACGGCATCTGCAGGACGCGGGCACCGCTCACCACCTCGGCAAGGTTGTCGTGCCGCACCTCTCCCATGCGCGCCGTGTACACGTAGTCGATGAGCAGCCGCAGCGCCCCGTAGCTCACCCCCTTCACCCGCAGGACGTCCCGAGAGGCGCGGGCACGAAAGTAATCGCTCTTGGCCGCCAGCACCGACTTGTGCGCCCGGATGCGGCGCCCCGACACCTCGATCACAAGGTCGGGCTCCTCTGCCGGGCGGCCCCGCGGCGCAGCCACCTCCTCATCCTCGCCCTCCGGCGGGCAGGAGGCGTTGTTGATGTCCCACTGGCTCTGCACCACCCTGCGGCCGGCGGCGGGCTGCTGGGGCTCGGCGGCGGCGGCGCTGAAGCAGAGGGAGGAGCTGAACCCGCAGGGGGCGGCCGGGGTGGGCGGCGGCGGCGGCGGGGGGGCTCCATTCGCGGCCCCGCCGTCCTCCTCCTCCTGCGCCGCAGTGCCCTCCATGGATGGAGCCGCGCTACCTGCGCCGCCGCCGCCGGGCCATCACCTGCGGGGCAGACACCACAGCGCTCAGCATCCCCGCCTGCCCCGCTCACGCCCCGCCGCTTTCCCCCCGCTGCTCCGGCTTACTATTCCCCGCTCTCGCGGGCGGGGCCGTCTCTGATTTCCGGGGCTAAACCTCCGCTCCTGCTTTCCCTGGGGGATCCACCCTGCGGCTCTGCCGCCTCCCGCTGCCCGGGGCGAACTGCGCTAGCTCAGCCCCCGAAAAAACCTGAGCTCCTCTGGTGGTTCGGGGCATCGCCCCGATGAGCACCTCAACAACCTGAAAAGCAATTCTGATTTTCCTGTCGCTACGCCAAAACTTTAAGCAGTTGGCAGGCACTACAACCTCTTCTTGACAACTGGGTGATGAGGAAAAGGAAAAATGTCCCTTAACGGCAGATATTTTGGAGTACTATCATAATGTATTCACCTTGTGCAACTCTTTCAGTGGAAGGCCGTGGCTGCAATCTATGCTGGAAGGCGATTCCCCACTAGTCAAGTTTGTCTTTGCAAGACTTTTTTGAAGTTTTCTTCATGTCACTGCTCCTCATATGCATTCAACCTGTTTAAAAGAAAGTGTAGAAAGTTGATTGGTTTTCAAATCGATACATTCTCTGTTCACTCAGAATTTTGGGACTATTAGAGTTATGTTTCCTTTAATAGGATATCTAGGGTATCTCAAAGGGACTATAAGTATGCTAATATTTCTAATTGTTTACAAAACATATCAAGGCATTTTTTCCTGTTGTCAGGATGAGCAATTTCACACATATGTAGCAGCATATGTATCTGTACTGCATTAGCGAGGTGTAAATCAGACTCCATAAAGACTGCTTCATGTCTGTAAGATTTATAGCTTCTGTTAATAAAAACTAGAAATAAGCAAAACAATCACAATAGATAATCAGATGATGAAGTCTCCTCTGGGAAATGGCAGGCTCAAGGGCATGGCTGTAAGTAGGTTAGTCCCCATGAGCACGATCACCACCCAGTTGTATCTTCATTTCACAAATGTAGTTTTTAGAATTTAGCAAAGTGTCATTTGTTTGCCTCATGTTTGCTTATGAATGTCCAGGTTCCATTTCAGTTTTGATGAATGACACATGAAAATTGTCCAAATGTACTTAATTTCATTTAATAAGTATCTGCAGCTCTGATTCTATTTTAAGGAGGTTATCAATTTCCATGAAAATCTGTTAGCAGTTTTTTCACAGTTCTCAAGCAACATTCATTTCTGTGTAAAATATGCATTGTAACTCCCTTTCAGCCGAGATGAGAGATGATTTCTTCACCCTATTAAATTAATGTTAGGAAAATCTAACTTTCTGATTTTTTTTTTTAATTTTTTTTTTTATTTATTTTTTTTATATTTATTTTACTGAAAGCATAATTGGTAAGTGACATTGTCTGGAAACCCCTGACACAGACATGAAACCTAGATACCCATACTTGCACATATAAACTTCATTTAAATGGTAGTATCACTCTTCTCTTAGGGGTTTTTATTTTGTGGACTTCCCCTGTGAAGGACTTTATACTACATTTCATCACATTCAGTTAGACTTAATCAATGCTGATTTTGATTTCTTTGAGACCATAGCAAGGTTTCAACAGTATTTGAATATTACCTAGGAGAATGAGCAGATTTAACAAACTTTGTATTCCTCATCTGGGTGTTTAAAATCTGGCACTTAGAAACTTCCTATGACATTATATGAACTTTGGATAGCCTTACTGGCAAATTTGCTGCAGTTCAGACCTACCAGTAGGTCAGGTTTTGGTGAGTTTTCTGCAGCTTTAACTAGACAAGGAGAAACGCAGTCATCTGTGTGTGTACACTCAGTGTGTCTGTGGAAGATGTATAGGTTCATTAATAAGTTCAACTGTTTTTCATTGAGTCTTCACAGTACTGAATTCACTACGTAACAATTTTTTACGTTGTTTTATTATGCTGCAGACACTGACGTTATTTTTTTTCTGCTCCAGGCCTTCCAGAGCCCTGATGATCAGCTTTGTCCAAGAGCAGCTACTGTAATTGACACTGGTGAATTGACAAAGGTCCAATGGAAGTGGCTAGGAAAACACCTAGAATGCCAGTCTCCGATGTACAGTTACATTAAGAAAATTGCTACAAGTATATACTTTGTGACATAAGTAAGTAATTAAAACATTTTGTGTCTCCTCTGCCCTTTCTTGGGCTGAGTCCCTAATATTCAATCCTTATCTTGATACAGTTCAGGATACCTTCACAATCAGTGCATGCTAATATACCTTCTCCCACTGCTCTCAATTTATGGCCTTTCCTGACGCACCTCACTTCTGACACCACTTCTACTTATGTTCCCCCTCTACAAGAAGGAATGAGTAGCTTCAGATAGTTTCAAGCTCTCGGTTTACAGCTTGATTTTGCAAGTGAAACTATAAGGGAACAATGAAAGAGAATGCTACCAAAAATCAAAAGTGTGGGTGACTAAATGTGAGAATTAAAAAACAGTAACTGTACTACTAGTAGTATCTCTGTATGGTGAAATGTATTTCCTGCATTATGTCTCAAAGTTGTTAAAACAGCAACTAGAAAAAAAGTGATCTTTTCATATTTCTCAGCTAATGATAAAAAAATAAAAAATAAAAGGGTGAGATCCTCCTTGAGCACAGTATTCATACCTTTCCCCATATTCAGGTATCTGCTTGATTTAGAAGTTTGACTTGACACTGAAATGTTATTGAGAAAGAAGCTGCCACCCACCACAGTCATAACAAACTCCTGTGTTGGCATCCTTCTGAGGAATCACAAGGAGAAAGAAGGACTGATGGTACAGCTGGCTAATGGCAACCAGCAGAATGCTGAAGAAAATTATCTGCAGGTATATCTGAAACTAACACCAAGAATATGTTGAATTTTATGCTGATCATGAGAAGGACTTGAATCAAAGTATCACATGCAATTAAGGTAACAAGGAACTACACAAGGAAGCTGAAGCCTGAGAAAGGCTAAAAGAGGCTTTGGAGGACTTTGTCAATGCCAGCAATGACCACTCCAGCAATCTCAGTAGCTTTGTTTAGCTGAAAACAAAATATAGACATTACATTAAAATGAAGCTCAAAAAAGCAAACCAGAGAAGTTGTGGAACCCTCCCACTATTAAGCAACACAACTGATCTGAGTGAAAAGGTCATGGATTTACTGTAAAAGAGGAAGATGCTGGAAGAGGCTGATGGAAATACAATACTTCTCCATTCTTATCTACAATGATCAAAGAGTTATATTGCTGTTCTGACAGCACAGGACATTCAAAAATTACAGAATCGCAGAAGATACTTGATAGTTGTGCTGATTCAGAAGAATCGGATCCCCCTAATGATCTTGTTTGACTTAAACTTAGTTTTAGCATTTTTTTCAAAACTCAGAAACAAGATAGGTACTGAAAAGGAAGGAAGTTATTTACAGTACATGGTATCTGTGGACAGGTGTCACCTTTTAAACTGGGGACTTTTAAGTCAGAAGCTGAATTACTTGTACTGAAACTGTTTTCATTATCAAGGGTTTGGTCTAGGGATGATGTAATGTTAATGGACAGAGGAGCTGCCAACAAACATGAACTGTATTTACAGACTTGGCAATGACACAATTACAATATCCTGGATGTGTGGCCCCAACCTCAGATGCTGTGAGACATTGCTCAAGTAACAGCACAGATAAGAAGGCGTAGTTTTTCTGACAGAGAAACTGTAATGAAGAGCTGCAGGTAAAGTTTCTTGCATTCATTTGGCAGTCCTTCTGATAAAATCCAATTAAATGCTTGTATTGCATTGTTCTCTCTTTATTTTTTTTTTTTGTGCAGTGCCAATAGCCTTTGACCCAAACCCTGTGCTCTAGCAAGACCCACTTTCTCTGGGGAATATGCACATGTGGTAGGAATTGGGTTACTGCTCTGCAGTTCACAAATGGAAACTGTTCTGACTCAGTCTCAGGGTAAATAAAACAGTGCTTTCCCTATTATAAGCAACTCTAATTTACATAAGCAGGCTGTCCTCCCCAAGAGACACACCAGTTGAGAAATGACAGAATGCCATTCTGCTCCACCGTAGTCCAGGAAATGCTTTTGTAAAAACTTGTACTGCCAAATTTTACTTCAGTAGAGAATTCCCTTGGGATATGGGCGTCATCTGATTGAGATGATTAAGGCGTCCAAAGAGGCAGGATCATCAAAAGAGAAAAAACATCCCTTGTATTTATTTTAAAAATTAAACGATGACCTAAAAGTGGAACTGGCCAGTGTAAAGACATCCAGCTCAGACCAGAAGGCAAAATCTAGGAGGTAGAGCCAAGTGTAGAGTGGTTTGCATGTTTATAAAAATGGTCTGTTATGCTCTTGCTCATTGAGTAGATCTGTGAAATATGGAGGAAAAAATATTCTCTTTGTAGATGGGGAAAACATCTGGAGCATAAAGATGCCATTTCTCCGAAATGGCTTGCACCACTTGAATTCTTGGATCCTATTACAGATTTTAACTCTAAATCTTAACCACTTGATTAACCTTCTGCTTGTAAGAAGAAACCAAAATTGTCTTTCAATGTGCCACATGAAGAAATATAGTAGAAAGAATAATTCTTTTTCTTTCCCTTTTTTAAAATTAGGAGTGAATAAAACTGGGGTTACAATACAATCCTAGTGTCTTGCCCTGACTGCTGGATGTATGTCTTTTGTAGTACCACATTCACACTCAAGTTGCCTATCCAGCTTCCTTTTGACCTTTCACGGTGTTGTAATTTATCAGAACTAACAGAGGTATGACTCTTTTTATCTCATAACTACAAAATTTTCATAAAACCATAAAGAAAAAGAAAACATTAAAGAAATGCAGCTTATGATTACGGACCACACAAGAAACATGTATGTGGGCTTGCAGTTCCTTATCAGAAACTCTGAGGATGAAAAGGCTGTGTGTGTCTGAGCAGGGAGGAAGAGAGAGAGAGAGGAAGTAAGTTCTAATAAAAAAATTATCAATATTACAGCTAGCAAATCCAAACTAAAAATATACAAGTTCTAAACAGTCATCATGACCAGAGCAAAGATTTCCTTACAGTAATATCCATAGAGACAAATACTCTCTAAAAAGGAAACTATCTTTTTGAGTTCCTTCCAGTTTAGACTCTTCAAAAATAGTTAGGGAGGAGCAGTGTCTCTCAGGAGTTCTCACAGCAAAAAGGAAATAACACTCCTACAAAGGCAAAATCTAGCAAGTATTAAAGTCCTCTCCAATATCTCTTCAAGAAAGTCTAACAATAAAAGAACAATTAGAAACAAGTTTTGAATGATTACAGTACCTTTGGGAAAAACTCCAGGGCTGATGTCTTTATCACTAACGCTCTGCAGATCAGGAGACAATGGCATGGTAATACCATACTGAATGTAACAAAACTTTTTATGCAGAATTTCAGCTAATTCTAGACACTGGCTGGCAACTACAGTTCTAGATGTAAGGGGAGAGCATGCAGTTACATCTGTGATAAACTGAAGTTTGGTTGCTTTCATCATACCTGGGCACAGCTAACACTACATTTAGTGAACGGCAGTACCAAACATAGCAGCATGGTGCTACAGCTCAAAGGATAAACACAGTCCTTGAATGTCTATACTGGGAAAGAAGGAGTAACAGTAGGAAAAACATTACCTTTCACCTACAGCATTAGTAGGTTTGCAATGGAACACGGTGGATGAATGGATGGAAGCATGTATGTTCCAGGCTTTACATTTTGGAAGTAGCATTTAAAAAATCTGTGAGGACAGAGAAAAGTACCAAATTATTTCACAGATATATTAAAAAAAAAAAAAAAACACTTCAGTGAGAGACTCACAACAGCACTTGGTTTGCAACCAGACACAAACTTACTTTTGTCTCCACACAGTGTACACCAGTCTTGAGCCAACTCCCAAGCAAAAAGGTGATACCTAGCTTAGACAACCCCTAACAGCCATGCTTTCATGGTTTTGGAGAAAAGGTGGCTTGTGCTAGTGGCTTGAAGAACTAGTAGAGCAAGCCTTAGTCAGCCTGAGAAATGCCGTGCTGACACTTCTTCAGGGCTTGGTATGTTTGTTCTGTGACTTGATGACTATGCACAAGTATAGGCACACGAAAATTCTGCATACTGATGGCTTTCTTAGGCTGCTGAAGATAAACCTAAACAAACCAAGTGTAAATGTAAACAAAGCAAAATATTTACACTACTGAGGGGGGAAAAAAAAAAGACTATTAAATAGAGTATTGTGCATACTGAAAGTTTACATTAATTGATGGGCAAAGTAAAGAATGGGCTTAAGGAAAAGAAATCTATAGAAGGTGACCAAATAAACACAAAAAGTATATCCAGCTTAGGAGGATCCTGAGTGGGAAAATGGTCAGGGTATTAATATTCAAAGACAAAGTAGTATCTCATGGAGAAATACACATTTTTATCCTGTCACACACTCTTTCAATACTGAATTATGTCCATGTTGGAGGAAGGATGCTGGTCTAGGTGGGCATTTGATCTGATATGGAAAGATCCTTATTCTGATGTCATGAAGAGGATCGTGACTGTGTGCCTAGCTAGAAGGCACATGGGAGTCCAGAGTGAATGAAATTTTACAGCAGCAGGCTATTTGATCTAATAATCCCTTCTGACCTTAAAGCCTGGAAATTGCCATACACCAGGAGCACTGACTTGAAGCAAAGCATCAGCTTGTAATGATTAAAAGCCTCATTTAAGCATTAGTGTGTAATGCTGTACTGTAATGTGGTAATGCTGATTGCAGAAATGCTTTTCAGCATTAAACTGTATTGTCAACAAATTGCAAATATGTTCAAAGTCTCTACGAACACTTTGGCAATGTTAGTGCAAATAAAGGAGGAGGAGGAGAATATCCACTGAGAAGCCAAGTCAAGCAAACCAGCAAATTAGTTCAGACAGATTTTTGAAAATCAAAGTACTCAGGCTTGGTTTTGCATTCCAGAAGAGCACTTGATTTCCACGAATGTACTGCACTTCTAACTCACCTGCTATATATTGCATTTAATACAGAAGATAGGGCAATGTATTTGGAGGAAATTAAATTCCTGTTTTAAGATAAAACAGGATTTTGCTTTTAATATCATTATGGAAAGGACGTACAGATTAAAGAGCCCAAAGTACCAGAAATCTGCCAAAATATGTCACCATTGTGCTTGAGAAAGACAGAATGTGAGAGGTAACAACAGACTTCAAAGGGAAGCAAGCAGTACCATTTTTCTGAGACTTATGCCAAGAAAAAGAAAGTAAAACTTCTAGAGGAGGCAATTAATGAAAACACTTGCTTTTCCAGACAAAATCTAAATCTGGTATTTAACAGAAAAAAAGCCCCACATTTAGATACTGAACAGGCTCATTTATTTATTGACAAATTAAGAAGCAATGCTTAGAAAGGCAAATGTCCTTCAGATACATGGTGAAAGGCACCTCCTCGTTTTTGGAGATCCTTCTTTGCCCAGATACTTTTTCAAACTTCAGGTTTACAATCATTCTAGCTGCAACTAAAAATTACACTACACCTAGTTTGATTTACAGAATAGTTCCAGGTTTCTGCAGACATTGTCTCTACACAGACTTTGGACTTGATTCAAAGGTGGAGAGACCTGCCGCAGTGCTAAACATGGCAAAGGCTGACCGAGGGCAGTTTCAGCTGGCGGGTGGCAATGCAGCAGAGATGTGAGACCTAAGCCAGATCAGATAGCAAAGCAAAACCTCCAGCATGACAGCCCTAATCTGAAAGGAGGAAAGAATCAGCTTGCAGACTTCTGCCATGGCAGAAATGCTGCTGGTAGAGTTTGCTGTTGGGCCTGTAACTGTGAACTATTAGGTGACTCACAGGAGTCTGACTTGTCTATTTATTATTTCATGACAATCAGGCTAAGGTGGAGAGACATGGGGATATATTCCTATATGGAACTGATCTGTGGATGGGATGCACCTCCCAGCTCTCCTGCAAGGGCAGAGACTGATGCTGTCTGTGCTGTACAGCACTGTTTATCTACCTGAACAAGCTCCTGGAGTGCAACCTGGAACATACACACGGGTTCTGTAAACATACGCATTGTGTGGGTAGAGTTAAGATGCCAATTGATTGAGATCCTCAAAAAACAGCATATGAGAGCTACCAAGTGCTAGCCAGTGGAAAAATAGCAAAGACTATGGTGATGAAGTGCTTAGTTTGTACAATCAGGAGACATTAATTCTTACTTTGGGTGCCTTGGCCCAGAATCATCTCCAAAATAAACCTATATTATTTTAAAAGAGAGCAATACTGACTCTTGCTGCTACTTTGCATTTCTGTGCAATAGTTAGAGCTCTGACCAAGCTACATGGGAAACTTGCCACTGCACCTTCCTTAGCCTGACAAGACTGAAATCCCCAAATGTCAAAGCAGTGCCCAAACCATCTAGTCTATGAAAGAAAAGTTACTCTCCTTCAGACTAAAGCTGTATTAATTTTCACAGAAACAATAAAAATGTTCCTGAGGGAAAACAATCCTGGATTCTGTTCCCTGACAAAAAGGGAAGCTTCTGTTCTTCCCAGTGCCTTTGGTGGGTCAGGGCTCAGTTGTATTGCCGGAAGATCCAAGCTAGTGCTAGGACTAAAAAACACTTTTGCTGATCTCAAAGCAGAAACACATGATGGAGTTCATAGGTACTTTTGTGGCAAGCCATTACTGTCAGAAGTACCTGTAGGCTGTCAGCACAGATTTCACCAAGCAATGGAAATGCTTTTAGCAGCAGTGACGTTAACTGAGGGCTTAGCAAAATATGAGGCTACTCCATGTGATCACTGGAACTGAACAGGGAAAGAAGAGAAAAACTGAGTGTAATACATGCTGTTTACATTAGAAGTTAACACTTGCTGTCCATTCCAAGACAGAAATAAAATAGGTGTCTATTAAAATACTCTTATTTTCATCGCCTGACACTTTCTGCATTGGATGCATAACATTTTTTACTATAATGTAAATTTCATATGCTGAGCCAGGGTGTTCAGTCAAAGATTTTCTGGCTGCACTGACTTCTCTGACTATACTCAACTTTTACATTAAGAAATTAGAGCAAGCAATTCAGTACCTCTCACAACAATGGCATTTTTTCCATTTAACAGGGCAGATAGGTAACAGTTAAGATGAATAAATTTAAGGGACAGAAAAGATTGCCTGTTTATCTAATCTTATTCTGCAAGAACAGGCCAAAGAATTTTATTCCTGTACCAAGCCAATAACTTCTGGCTGAATTAGGTCAAAGCATTGTTCTGCTCAGATCATCCGTCTCACATCTGTATGGTTTCTCTTTTTTGGCCAACGGCTTTGATGGAAAATCAGGTGTCAAATGGATCATCCTGAATACCTTGAAGAAATGTACATGCTGCTTTTCACTTCAGAATTCACTTTTTTTGCCTTCTGCACTTTCATATCTGCTGACTTGGCAACATTCTGTTTTCCCAAAATGATCCATGCTCTTTCTGAAGAGACTCACAGACTGGCAACACAATTGTGAAGGGTGATGATAACCACAGCTGCCTCAGGACTCTCCAATCTGCTTTTGGACTTCCTGACAACAGAGGAGATGTAAAGACTGTAGTATGTCTGACTAATCTATGATTCAAACTTGTCCTTTTCAAGTGCTACAGAATAAAGGGTTGTTAATGCATGCCTCTAAATTTGTATCATGTTCAATAGTCACAGTGCATTTATTAGTCAGCAATCTGGGCAGAGCTGTATGGTCAGAACACAGAGTAAGAAGACAGACCTTCAAATCAGAGTGCAAGGCAGAGAGGTGTTTGGTTTTATGGTTATGAAACACCATGGGAGGTGTGAGAAGAAGCACAGATTCAAGGGTCCCAGTTTTTGGTTCCTGACCACTCAGAGACTTTGACGTTTCACACATAAGTCTAAAGTTTGGTTACTTCTGACTAGAGAGAGATTTTAGATACACATCAACAACATCTCCTCAAAGCAGATACTGAGACTTTTCAGTCACTGTACTCTGCAAAGTTGCCTGATTTTGGGAGTGCAATACAAGCATCTATCTCCTGTAAGGCTACAAAATGTCTTGGCAGGAATACTGTCCAGGCATTGAGCTAACTAATAGATCCTTGCAACTCTGCTGCTTGTTCTGTTGCAGTGAGTGAGGGGTATAGACCTCACCCTGAACAAGAAGAAGTGAATTTTATGATATGAATGCACAGGAACAGTCTCTGCCCTCCTTTTCCTAAGTGTAAAACTTCTTGGGGCACGTGACACAGACTAACTCCAAAGCTCACAAAGCAATACACTCAAAAAACATATACTGTTTCCCCATCTGCTGTGGAAACCAAACTTCAGACTCTATTATCAGTTGTTACTAAACAAGAAATATTTCTGTGTACTGCTCATTTCCATGGCTTTGGAAAGAATGAGGTTTGCACTAGTAGCTTGCAGCTGGAAACTTCCACCTAAGTGTCAGACGATTTTGATAAAGCCAGAGTCTGACATCACTTTAAATCTCAACCCCACGGTAGTCAAGGGAAAATTCCCATTAAGTTCATGGGCATCTGGATTTCTTATGCTGCTGTATTGGGTTTGCATGGCAATGTTTTGGCAGTGGGAGGGCTGCAGGGGGGGCTTCTGTGAGAAGCTGCCAGAAGCTTCCCCATGTCTGATGGGGCCAATGTCAGCCAACTCCAAGACAGCCACCACTGGCCAAGGCCCATCAGTGACGGTGGCAGAACCTCTGAGGTAACATAGTTAAGAAGGGGAAAAAGTTACTGTGCAGGAGCAAATGTGAGCCAGAGAAGACAGGAGTGAGAATATGAGAGAAACAACTCTGCAGACACTAAGGTCAGTGCAGAAGGAGAGGAAAGAGGTGCTCCAGATGCTGGAATAGGGATTCCCCTGCAGCCCATCATACAGACCATGATGAGGTAGCTGTGCCCCTGCAGCTCATGGAGGTTAATGGTGGAGCAGATATTCACCTGCAGCCTGTGGAGGATTGCACGCTGAAACAGGTGGATGCTGTGGATGCCATGACCCTGTGGGAAGCCCCTGCTGGAGCAGGCAGGACTTGTGACCCCGCAGGGGACCCATGCTGGAGCAGTCCGTTCCTGAAGGACTGCAACCAACAGAAAGGACTCACACTGGAGAATTCATGGAGAATTGTCTCCCACGGGAGAGAACCCTTCCTGGAGCAGGGAAAGACTGGGAGGAAGAAGGAGCAGCAGAGACAACATGTGATGAATTGTCCACAATGTCCATTCCCTGTTCCCCTGGAGGAGGGGGGAAGGTAAAGAATTCAGGAGTAAAGTTAAGCCCGGGAAGAAGAGAGGGATGGTGAGAAGATGTTTTCAAGATTTTGTTGTTGTTTCTCATTATCCTACTCTAATTTCCCCATGCCAAGTCTGTTTTGCTCACAACAGTAACTGGTGAGTGATCTCTCACTGTCATTATCTTGACCCATGAGCCTTTCATTTTGTTTTCTATCCCCTGTCCAGCTGAGGAGGACAGTGATGGAGCAGCTTTGGTGGGCATGTTCATCCATCTAGGGTTAATCTACCACAACTGTACATACAAATGTATATGGTAGGGTTTTTTTAACTGAAGCAATGCAGAGAGTTGCAGTAAAGGAGAAATGAAAGAAAGCTACAGGATAAGAGGAGAACTCTCCCATGAACAGATTTGTCTTTGACTGACAGAATCAGAACATTTGTTGTTCACATGCCATTCCCATAGCAAAGGGTTGGCTTTTAGTTCTCACTGTCTAACACTCTAAAATATGGGTTGCAAAAATAATAGTTTATCTCCAGAGTTTAGGGCTTGTTCTTCCAATCTACTTACAGGAGAGCTAGAGAGAGAAAAGCAAAACTTCTTCCAAGAAAAAAAAACCCACACTGTTGTTTAACTCTGACAGGTTGATAGTCTGAAATGATTCAGAAGTCCAGGAGCCTCCCAGCAGTTAAGAGATCCACATGCAAAGCTTACTCTACTCCTTAAGTACTCCTGAAGGAATCAGTGTCCAGAAAAACAACAAACAGCTTGTGTTAATCTATGAATGTGTGCATGTAAAATAACTTCAATTAATGCAAATCATGTTGTGACAGACAGCATAACAACATGGAATCTGCTTGATCAACTTATGTCAATTTGTATAGAAAGGTTGTGGTTGCTGGAGTGTTTCTGAGTGAGTTAAAAAAGGCTGTCAACTCAACCCATCTGTTTTAGCCAGAGGCACAGCAATGGCGGCTCATGAAACATCACACCTGAAAAGCATTTATGTGACACCTCTTCTCACTCTGACACAAGGCTCAAAATCTACAAAACCACTGGATTTTTTTTCTTCATCTTGTTTTGCATTAAATGAATGGACTTAACTGATCATGAATTCCTGTCATCCTTGCTGACAGGGTATAAGAAACTGGAAAGTACCAAATATGCAGTGCAGAAAAAAAGGACCCAGCCAACTCTTTTTTGCAATAACATTCAACGCCCCATACACAATACTGACCAGTCTTGTAATCCTTTCAGTGCCAAAAGTACCAGTTAGCATCCAAGGAGCATTTTAGGATGACAACAGAAAAAAAGGCTGCAGTATTGCCAACACTGTGTAAGGAAAACACAGCACGTATGGTCCTGAACCTGCAGGGAGTTACAGGAAGATTTAAATGCTTTGGTCCCAGGACCAGCCACACTCATAATACCAACATTGGCATGTGTAAACTTAGTGTTTGCTTAATGAACTGCAGGAGGAAGGCAAAATCTCTACCCATTCACTGTATTGTCACATGGTTATGAGTGCTGGCACAGGGAATTGGGCAGGAATGTATGGCCCAGGTGAGAGAAGGAGCAGGGTCCCTTCCTGCTCAGTGACAGATCAGTCATAGAACAGGTTAAACTGGTTGTCAAATCCTGAACTGCTATAAAGTAATTCTTCTTCAATGAAAGGAACTAATCATGCCTTTTCCCTGATAAAACAATGCTGAGACCAAGTATGAAGAAGAAAGAATGAAGGATGACAATTCCGCTGAAAAATAAAACAGCAGGCATAGAAGTGTCATGTCCTGAGAAGACTAATGAAAATGAGCTCATTTTTAAAGTGGGTAATTCCAAGGATGTGAAGTGGTATAAAATGACTTCTCTCCCTCTTTCTTGTTCACAAGAAAGAAACAGGCTCCCAACTGCAATGCTGCACAATGTCAGTAGGGATAAATAGAAAAATGCCTGCAAAATCTATACAGGATCTCACCAAGACAAAGAAAAAAATATATTAAAAAAGCTTAATTCTATGTTAAAAGAAATTGCAGGATTTCCTTTCATGTTTTATTATACCCTTCTTTTTAGCATTCAGCTGCCCCTAATATCCTCTTGCAACAAGGTACTACAGGATGCCAAAACCCCTGGTAAATAGGATCTGGATCCAGTCATCTAACCACATCACTGTCTCTACGGTAACCTAGGCCAGCCCTAAATACTATAATCCTGCTTTACTATAGTAAAGCCAGTTAATGGCTTTCATTGAATGTTCCTGCCAAATAATGGTGCTCTAATATTTATTGACATTTTAAGTCTGTCCACCTCTTTGGACTATTTGTTATATTGAAAAGAGATGAAAGCATAGCATTTGCAGAAGAAAAGCTATTGAGGATTTCAGTCTTTTGATATGATCAAGGTGCAGTCCTGCAAACTCCAATTTCTAAGACTGTCACCACCAACTTCAGTGCCGACCCTGCCAGGAGCAAGTCCTGGAGAGCGGAGAGGAGCTGGGACAGACAAGGGAACAGTCCTTGGCTCTTTGGCAGGTTCTCCTCAGACAGTGCCATTAGCAGTGGATGACCAGGGGATCCCATTGGCATGCACTGGATGTCCTAATTAAAGAGTGAATAAATGCTGTGTGGTGGGCCCTGGGAAGAGAAGAATGCAGAACAAGCAGGATGGGCCAGAAAGTTAAACAGGGGAGCAAATATTGTTTTGTCAATATTAGTGACAATTTAATTATTATTTTCCACAATCATCCCACTTAATATGTTTTTGGGAGACAGATGGTTAAGTCTGTGAAAAATGGAAAAGCTATTTTGCCTCTCAGATCATACAGAAGGATTGTTCTATTTTATTGCTACTCTATTTTTTATTGCCCTACTTTTTTCCTAGCTTTTTGCTCTAGTTTTCTATTGTTCAATTTAATTGCTGTGGAAAAGCTTTATGGAATGTTACTTGTAGAGGGTTTCATTTTTTCTTGATAGGTTAAAAAAGTTGGCAATAGGATTTAATACTATCATTCTCTGTTTGGGTTCGGGGGTTGCCTTTTTGTTGTTTTAAAGATCCAGACAGGATAACCTACCGGCTTCAGACAACTGAAATTTAGTACGACTTTTCTTCAGGCATCTTCCACCCTGCAAAATCCTGCACGCATGTGTTCACCCAGGGCTTGCGTGTGCTTTTAGTAGGATGGGGAAGCACGCCATGAAGAATTTATAGCGGGAAGCAATCTGCTGCTGTTACACATCCCTAAACGTTAGTGTAAGAGTCGTTTAGATTTTTAATAGGTCAGCAGGATAAAAAAGAAAAATAAATACGCAGGCATCAGGGTTAGCTCCTCTGCGACATATGGAGAAGGGATATGGGGATATGCCCGGCCTCCCTGCTGCCCAGGGGAGGGGGATTAAGAGGGACAGAGGGAAGAGAATAGCACGATTAAACCTGACAGTGCNCAAATAGCTGAAACGCAGGGGCTGCGCTCAGCCCCTTTGTTCGCCTGGCAGGAGGAGGGGAGGGAGGAGCGGGCACGGACCTGTTGCTGCTGGCGGCCGCTCCGGCGAGGGGCAGCCGCGGGGTGCGCGCTGC